>BQNB010090762.1:0-27059 GCA_026074375.1 Tanacetum coccineum | reverse complement strand
ACTTCTCCTCCTCTCTAGTTTCTTTCTCTCTCTAAAAACCTACTTTCTTTCAATAGTTCTTTCATGGATTATGTTACATAGTTGTGATATGGATTAGAGTTTTGGGTTCCTACAGGTGGTATCAATCGTCAAAGGAAAATTTGGTTATGTTTTGTGGTTAAATTTTTAAGTTTATGTCGAAAATTTAAAAAGAATTTGTAGTCCTTCTCAATCTTTGTTGTTTTAAGGTTAGGAAGTATTCAAAAACGTTTTTCACTTGCAAATATTCAAACCTAGGTCTTTTAAATTTTAAAATTTTGCTTATTTTCTTCTTAAAATTCACGCTACATTTTTTCTAAGAAAAAACACATAAAAAGTTTGTTTTAGGTTTAAATCTCTTAAAGTTTATGTTTTCTAGCTTATTAGTGTATTTACAACGTGTTTTGATAAAAAGTTGTCAACTTTACGTTTAGAAATCGATCTTTTGGTGTTTTTGTGTCGTGTTTGTGTGTTCGTAACCCAGGCAAAACAAAAAGGGAAGAACGAGCGAAACAAAAGTACAATAAGCGAAACAAATAAGTTGGAAATAAGCGAAACAAAAGAGGAAGTATTTGAGCGAAACAAAAGGTTTTTTCTTGTACGACTTACGATCCTATCTATGTAAGTGTTCAAGTAAAACAAGTATTGCTTATTTTGAGTGAAACAAATATTGAGCTTATTTTGAGCGAAACATATGTTGTCTAGCTTATTCAAGAGAAACAACCTTGAGCTTCTTCAAGCGAAACAAATAAGCAAATTAGACGAAACAACAAAAGACTTAATCCAGGCGAAACAAATAAGCAAGCTAGGCGAAAAAGTGGTATTTCAAGCGAAACAACTTATTGTGTGCTTATTCCAGGCGAAACAAACCTTTGGCTTATTCAGGCGAAACAAATAAGTACTTTCCAGGCAAAACAACTTAACCCTAAATGTCCTAAACGTGTTCTAAACCTTATCGAGTCAACTCGATTGATACCGAGTCATAGTTAGTGTTTTTGATTTGAGTTACAAGCCCTAATTGAAGTTAACATTGGTTACCCTTAAAGTGAATTTTTTTTGCATCATTAGTCCTTCATTAGTTGTTTCTTAACGATTGTTAGCCTGTCAAGCTTAAGGCTTAACATCAAAATTGTTTGCATCGTTAGTCCTTCTGTTAGAAATCAAGAAAGTCTCGGTCACTCAGTGTCATATCGAGTCTTAGGTCGTTAGTCGATATTTACTTATTTGTGTAACTTGTATCCCACACCCCTTCCATACGATAACATGTACACCTTCCTTTCTCTATAAAAGGAAGGTTAAAAGGAAGGATGTGGGTTGGTGAAACATTCTATTTTAATCTAATCCTCATTACTCTTTAATCCTCTTTCTCTCTCTAGGTTTCACTCATCCTCTCTCTCTAAAACTCTTAGATTATTGTATGTGTGATTGATAATAGATGTATTCTACATTTGGTATCAAGAGCCATGGGATGATTTAATGGTGATTTATGTGTGTTTAATACTTGTTTCTTGTTACTTTTTGTTCAACCGAAAATATAAGCCACGAAATATATAAAAAAATTTGATTTTGTTGTTAAAAATCATAAAGTTTGCATTTTTATCAAAGATTTAACAATATTAAAGGTTGTTTTACAAAAAAAATGGATTAAAAACATCAAAAGTGTGTTTTTTACAAGTTTTTTTGTGTTTTACATTTTTTCAGAATCAAGAGGATTTGAGGGAGATTTTTGCGAAAATCAAAATCCTCACAATTTCAAAATTTATGCGAAAAAGAATCCTCATAATAACAGAATTTGTGCAAAAATCAGAGTCCTCATAATTTCAGAATTTGTGCAAAAATCAGAATCCTCATAATTTCAAAATTTGTGCGAAAATCAGAATCCTCACAATTTCAGAATTTGTGCGAAAATCAGAATCCTCACAATTTTAGAATTTGTGTGACAGTCCAAATCCTCACAATTTATGCGACAATTGAAATCCTCACAATTTGCGCGACAATTGAAATCCTCATAATTTCTGTGACAATTGAAATCCTCATAATATGTGCGACAATTAAAATCCTCACAAATTCTGAAACATGCGAAAAATTATTTTTGTGACTTAAAAACGTGCAGATTTGATTTTTGAAAGCACTATTCACCTTAACTAAAACACGAAATTACTTAAACACCTAACCTTAATCATTACATAACCACACAACACTTCCTAATCATCAAAACGATCCTTTTATCATTTCACACAACATTAAAACAAAAAAAACCAAAAAATCATTTCATCAATGTGCTACATAGGCTGAGAATAGTTATGCACTGCGGGTGCGAAAATCGACGACATGACCACCTATGCTCGAGAAAGGCATGTATGATAGTTGGAAGAGTCGTATATTGCTTTACATTGAAGGGACGAAGAATAGTAAGATGTTAATTGATTCAATAAAACACAGTCCTTTTAAACTCAAAGAGGAGATTACTATTCCAACAACTGAAGGTAATCCATAGCAAAAACATCTACAAAGATTGGACGTTCTTACTCATGAGGAAAAGCTAAGGAAAAGTTGTGACATCAAAGGTACTAACATCATTCTTCTCGGGTTACCAGCCGACATATACACTCTTGTAAATCATCACAAAACAGCAAAAGAAATATGGGATCGGGTTAAGGAATTGATGGAAGGCACTGAGCTGATACTTCAAGAACGTGAGTCAAATCTATATGATGATTTTGATTGATTTACATCTGAGAAAGGAGAATCGATTCACTCATATTATTGGAGATATGCTAAGTTGATCAATGATATGAATATTATAGGGATGACCATGACACCTATTCAAGTTAATACGAAGTTTGTAAATCATCTTCAGCTTGAGTGGAGTAGGTTTATCACAACTGCTAAGCAAGCAAAAGATTTTCACAATGTCAACTTTAATCAACTATACGCATTTCTCAAACACAATGAGAATGATGCTAATGAAGTTTGAACAATGCGACAAAGATATTCGGATCCACTTGCCTTACTTGCTAACACCTACAATCCACCTCCATCTTACATCAGTCAGAGATCACAGTATAATCCTCCACCAGCTGCATACCATACACATTAAACATATCAAACATATCAACAATATCAACCAATCAATCCATCCACTTAACAACAAATTATTCAGTGGCATATACAAAAAGGCCATGAACCACCAATTTTTTCACAATAACTACCTCAATCGTCAACACAACTTAATTCGGGATTTGTCATACTATCATTTCTTCCAACTGATGATCTAATAGCTAGTCTCAACAAAGCTATGATGTTTCTCAGTACATCTATTAGCTTAATATTTCCACCAAAAAACAACCAACTCATAAATTTGTCTAATCCAAGAACTCAAGCAACATTTCAAGATGGCAGAGTCACTGTTCAAAACATTCCAGGACGACAGTCTAAGGGTTATGCAGTTAATACAGGAAAGAGTCAAGCTACGGGAACAAGGGTTATTAACACTGTTAGAGATGTGAAGGCAAACCAACCAAGGGTAATTAGGTGTTACAATTGCAAGGGTGAGGGTCATGTTGCTAAGCAGTGTACTGCAAAGAAGAGGGTAAAAGACTCAGAATGGTTTAAGGATAAGATGTTACTTGCTCAAGCAAAAGAATCTAGAGTGATTTTGCATGAAGAGCAACAAGATTTTTTGGCTGATAGATTGGAAGAAATGGATTCAGACTGTGAGGATCTTCAGCTACACACAACGTCAAACTTTGAGGCAAATCATGTAGATGCATTTAATTCAGACTGTGATGACGAAGCTGTAGCTAGTGCAGTCTTTATGGCAAGTCTTTCTTCTGCAGGATCAATCAATGGAGATATAGTTGGTCCAACTTATGATTTTGACATACTCTATGAGGTACCACATTATGACAATTATCATGAGACTGATGTGCTTAACTTTGTTGTTCAAGAAACAGAATATACTAAACACTTAGTTTCTAATAATGATTCATATGATGAACTCACGAGTGATAGTAATGTTATCTCTTATGCTGATTATATTGTCACTATTAAGAACGATACTGCTTAATATGTTCCTCCTCCTGAACAAGATAATGCTATGATATTGTCTGTAATTAAACAAATGAAAAGTCAAGTAGAACGATGGAACAAGGTAAATCAAGAGACTAAAAGTGTAAATGAGTCATTGTCCAGTGAGCTTGAACGATACAAAGAAAAAGTCAAATTTTTAGAAGAAAGACAAAATTCTAAACACTTTTTCACACAAAGAGAAGAGCATTTAGATTCTCAAATGCGAGAATAATTTTTGAACATAATCAAAAAGTGGAAGCTTTTGAAAAACAAGTCATTACAAAGACAAAAATTTAAGGTTCTGTCTAACATGCATTCATCTTTGAAAAACTATTTTGAAATGTTCAAAAAGGAGTCATCTACAAAACAAGATAAGTATATTGACAAAATTTTGGTTTTGGAAAAGGATAAGAAAAAACTTGAAAACATTGTTTACAAAACGAGTCAAACTGTTCAAACAATGCACATGTTAACCAAACCTGAAACTTTTTATGATAATACTCACAAAACAGCTCTTGGTTATCAAAATCCTTTTTATCTTCGTCAAGCTCAACGGAAACAACCTGTGTTGTATAGTGCCAAAGCCTTAGTTGAAAAACATGATCAAATTTCTGTGTGTGATTATGAAGAAACACTGATAATTGCTGAAGAGAGTCAATTAAAAATAAAAGACACACAAGAAGAAAATGATGATAAACCGATTGATTATACGAAACTGAATAAACTCTATGAGTATTTTATTCCACAAAACAATTGTTTGCAAAACAAGTCTACCGATCACCAGTTTCAAAACCAACTTCATTTGTGTCCGTTGTAAAACCAACACCCATAAAAGTTTTTTTCTAAAAAACTTCCAACAACTAGTATGATAAAAGAAAATCTTCAAAAAGCTAAAGATCTTCTTGACAAATTTGATGCTTGCATCAAAAACAGAATTGTTCCATCTGGTGTTCAAGTGGGAGATTGGGGAGTAATGCATATAAAAGGGGCTTTTGAAGAAGACGTCATACCATTTTTCATGAACCTTAGAGAATTTTTTAAACTTTTTGAAATGGGTCTTTACAAAGAAGTCAATGAAATGAAAGCAATTTTTACACAAATGGAAAATAAGGTTGACCAATGTTCTGTGGAAAAGAAATATTTTAAGATTGAAAAGATTCAACTTCTAATCAACAATGATCGACTCTTGGAAGACAATATCTCGTGTGATGTTATGTGTACTTTTCTGCGTTCTTTGAATAGAGTTGATAATTATGCAACTTGTCAAAGTCTTGAAATTGAGCTTTTAAATAAAAAAGAATCAAACAAGTCATTTAACGTGTTGTCCAAAAGGTTTGCAAAACTTGAGGAATACTGCATTTCTCTTGAACTGTCTTTGCAACATAATAAAGAAAAATTGATTTGTGATGAATCTTGGAAAATACATGATGCTTCTTTGATAACAGAAATCAACAACAAATCTTTTGAGATAAATGATTTGAAAGCTCAGTTACAAGAAAAATCAATTGTAGTTAACGAGTTGAAGCAACTGTTAGCTACATTGAAAGGAAAGAGTCAAGTGACTCCTGGTGAAACACCAGATTTTGATTATAGCTTTCAAAAAATTAAGGATGAGAACGTGTCCTTAGCTTTTCAAGTTTCATCCTTAGTTAAGGAAAAAGAACACCTTAAGGTAGTGTACAAAAATCTTTATGATTCTATCAAGCAAATATGAACTCAAAACAATCTTAAAACTGACTCTTTGCAACAAAAACTTAATAATCAAATTTCTAAAAATGCAAAGTTACGAGCACAGTTACAAGCAAAGTTTTTTGAACCACAAGTGAATCAAAATGGTACAAGTGTGAATACCAAGTTTGAAAAACCTTCAACTTTGGTAAATAAACTGTATTCTGTAACTCCATTTCCAAAAACTCAGTTTATTCCTAAGGTTGTTGAGAAAAATGACTTGTAAAAAATAGTCACTTCACACTTGCATACCAACAAGGTAATTGAAAAATGCACAAAAGTTCTTGCCCCAGGTCTGCTTAGGATTAGGCCTGAACCAATCAATATGTACTTTAAGAACAATAGGACAGTGCATCAAGATTACCTGAAAGTCACTAAAGAGCACGTAGAAACACTACAGGAATTGTTAAAATAGGATAGAGCTTTGAAACCTACAGATGAAAATCTAGATTATGCTTGTAAGTTTGTTCAGCGAATTTAAGAACTATTAGTGTATGTTAGTGCCTCATGCCCTTTCACACAAAGCGAGAATGAAAAGTGGGCTCTTGCAACAAGTCATAGGAAGAACAATAAGCCTTACGTCGATACTTCAAGAATAGTAAAAATAGTTGTTAATAACACACAACAACATGTATTAAAGCAAAACATTCAAAAGACTGATAACACCTTGTTGCTTTCTACAGGAAAAGTAAGTTTTATGTCAAGTGTGGATTGTTGCTAGTTATCCTAATCAGGTTGAGTACTGCTAGCGTAATCTAGTATTGTAGAGCAAAGTTGAGTACTGCTTTAGTTCTAACGTAATCACTGACTGAAGGACTTAAAGACTGCTGGTAGAAGACTGAAGAGGAAAAGACTATTCCTAAGTAGGTTTGTACTGATAGTGAAATACAAGTTACTAACTGCTTTGGGTTTGTTACTAATGTATAGTGTTTTTATTGATGCGCTCGAACCTAAGTTTAGGCTGTTAGTGAATATTTGTTAATGCATGAATTTGAAGAGATTATATGCGGTTTATGAAGAGTTCAAATGATGTTAATACTGATTGAAGAAGAGATTATATGATAATTAGAAGATTTCAAACTGAAAGTTATGATGACTTGAGATGGATTATATGCTGATTGAGAAGCTTTATGAGAAAGTATTTATATCAAATTTGTTTTGACTACATGGTTTAGGAAAATATTAAATACATTTGGTCAATGTCATTCATTCAGATATGTTGACCTAAACAAACTTAGGAAAGTATTGTAAATGGCCACTAGGGACTCCTTGGTGTATAAGAAGGAGTTCTAGGGTTAGAGAAAATAAGATCAATACACAATTCATCACATAGAACATCTCATTCTATTCAGTTTTATAGCTTCAAGGTTGTAAACCCCTAGTACTACACAGAGTAACTCGTATTTATTAAGATTAATATATTTTGGTGTCTTTCAGTGTATATTCCCCCTAAAATTGTTTATATCAAGTTTATTTGTTTATGATATTCACATATTTTCTTCTAAAGTAATAAGAGTACGTTTCCTTCATTACTCTTTGCGTTTTTTTCACTATGTTTATACTTATAAATTGTTTTGGATTTATTCCAATAATTACTTAACTCTTACAAGCTAAGGAATCGATTCAAGAAAGGGGTATCAACAAGTGGTATTAGAGTTGTTTTCTGATAATTATTGATATAGAGAATTTATCAAGAAGATCTTTTATATCTCCCAAGAAGTGATGTTGTGTCCTATGGCCTGTTTTAGACTCTAAGGATTTATACATAAACTTGTTCAACAAAACTTGTATGAAAATAACGTTTGAGTACTCTAAAAGAAACAATATGATGATTTATAAGAACTGAGTTTTACAATCTCAGGTTCTCCTAATTTAGTATTTATAAAAGTTGGGTTTAGTCGCTATCTATAGAAGAGCAACTTGTCTTGTTACGAACTATGTTGTAAGTTATTTTTGGTGATCTAAAATTGCTGTTCTAAAAAGAGATGTTGCTATTTAAAGACTAAGATTGTTAGTTGGCTTACAATGTGAGTTAGAAATGGTTAAGCTAGAAAAGGAAGCGTATCACGCTTAAATTAATATTTTTGTAAAATGATTCCAAGTGTCTGGAACCAATTATTGATAGGGAGTCTAAATAATGTTAACGAGTAGAAAAGGTGTGGCGCGTTTGTAAAGCTATTAATGTTGTTCCACCTTCCCCACATACAAGATTCTTTTCTCCCCCAAAGTTTGATTTGTACCAATTCCTGCGTCTCTTGAGGATTTCTAAGTTGCATGTGTTTAAATGCATATGGACCTAAGACTTGTAAGAGGGTTATAGTGAAGTTATTTCTATTGAGGTTAAGGAAAATCTATGATGCCCCATTGGTTGTCGAATGTTAAGTTGTTCAGGATGATAAATTCAGAAAAGAAAAAATTGTGTTTCCAATGTTGCTAAGATTAGAATTTGTTAATCTAAACAACAAGAGAAAAAAAAACCAGTTAGTGAAAACCAGTTAAGTATACTGAATGTTACAGGTACAAATAAATCTTCAGGCGGAAATCAAAGAAACTGAATATTCATATCAAATAGTCCTCCAACAACTAGGAAATGATTTTGTGCATGCACTATAAAAGCCGGCTATGTACTGTGAAGATTTGATCACCTCCAAGTCAGTGCACATGTAGTGTTAATACAAACAGACGACAGCTAAATGGTCAATGGGAGAAAAAACCAATGATGGAAAATAATGTCAAGAAGGGTGAACCATCCAAAATTTCTCCAAAGTGCTTTACCTCGATATACCATTCTAAAAAGAACTTAGTTCTAAGAAATAGCTTAACTAGGTCTGGACCATTTTTTACTTAATATGCCAGAAAAGTCTCATTTTAACTGGTGCGGGGGGGGGGTTGTTAGGCACGAATCGGGCTAATGCAGTTAAATGGCCTTTCAACATGTTGGGTTTGGAGTCTCATCCTAATAGTGAATCTTTCACTCTCAAGAGTTATGACTATGTTATTGTATGACGTACCCAAATCTAGGTCTTAAATGGGTTGGGTTCCCTAAGAAGGGTCTGATTTCTCTTATTTGCAGGCAACCCAAAAAACTGTGATGGAAGATTCAGTGAGGCTTAAAATAAGCCCTGAAGACAAATATAAGGTATCCAAGTGCAAGAAAACTTGGTTATATAAGCAGCTTAATGATAAATATGCCAAGAATCTCAATTTGATGATGAAAAGTGAGCAGGTTGCAGAGTGACACAAGAAATATGTCAATGTCACAATACTAGAAGTGTTTGGATCATCCTCCTAGTGAAGATAAAGATTCTTATCAAGAAATTTAAAGATTCAGAAGCAATGGAACATCAAAGTGTACGGGGGCAGGAGATTGTTGGGACTACAAGAAGCCTTTTATGGAAGAAACTTGATATGATTACCAAGAGAATATTCAAGTTTTGGGGATGATTGAGTAGATACATTAATGTCTGCTTATCGTTGTACTGCCAGGCATAATTGTTTAGTGACTGCTCAATATACAACTAGATTATGTAAAGTGCTTGGAATGGCCAGTACTAATCTGTTTGTACTGATAGAGTATACATTGTATCTGACTAGAGAATAAGTTAGTATACTGCCGTAGTATAACTTAATACTCGTGATGGACTTTAGACTGCTGGTTGAAAGTAACTCTCTCATTCCTATATGTAGACTGATAATGTGAAATATTTCTAAGTGTTAGTACTGTGCTAGCAATAAATAGTTTCTACTGCTTAGTATCGTTAATCTTTAAAGGTTTCTACTGTTAGAGTATTATTGTGCTGCTTTCAACCAAGTTATGCTATTAGTGAATATTGTTTTAATTTGATTGAAGAGATTATTTGTGATTAAAAGATTCCATATTCAGTGTATGTTAATGCTGATTGAAGAGATTTTTATATGTGGATTAGAAGATTTCAACTAATGTTATGCTGAATTGAAGTGATATATGATGATTGAGAAAGATTTTAATGAGAAATTGTATTTACATTCATTTGACTACATGTTTAGGAATAATATTAAACATACTTAGTCATTGTATTCAATAGTCTTGTAATTACTAGGTTAAGTCATTGTATAGCCCACTAGGACTCCTTGGTTGTGTATAAATGGAGGTCGCTAGGGCATAGAGGGAAGAAATAGATCAATATACCATTCTTCACATAGACATCTCCATTCTATTATTGTCATAGCTTCATGGTTGTAAAATCCCTATGCTTACTACATAGATTACTCGTATTTATTAAGATTACTAATTAATGGATCTATTTCAGTGATGATCATTGTTCTATAAAGTTTACGTTTCAATGAATATTCACATTACTCGCTTCATTCTTTTAAGTACTATAGAGTAGACTTCTCGCTTTAATCTTTAGTATTCACATTAAGTTTTTTAGATATAGTATGTTTTTGGATTTATCCGCAAAGAGATACTTAGCTCTTTAAGCTAAGGAATCGTTCATGGAAGTGGATCACCATTGCTAAGTCAAATAGATTGCATTCAATCTTGAAGATGTCAGTAATATCGTGGGGTTCATTATCCTCTTTAATCTCTTCATCAGAAAGTTGGTAGAATTTTTGAACAAACTTTTCTACCAAATTATCCCAAGTAGTAACCAAGCCTATACAATCCTTTTTAAACCATTCTCATGCGGCACCCATGAGTGAAATAGCGAAGATGCTAAGCCTAAATTGTTCTTGACTACCCTATTAATTTTGATTGGCCCAACTACATTAAGTAATTTATTAATGTGCTCAAACACATTTTCTCCAATTCCCTCATCGAAAGTATTTTCTCGTATCTTGATCAATGATGTTCCCTGTATCTTAACAAAATTTCTCTCGAACATTCTTCCTTCGTTATCATTAGAGATGCAGTTTTTTCTGGTAACAGAGATATAGTCATTTTGTTTTGTCATCGTCAATCGAATTCCTAAAAATAAGCACAAATAATAATGATCAGTAGGTTGTGCCATCTCGGAAGAGAACACGATAAACAAGAAATCGATATTGTTACTGTATCAGATGATCAATACGCCGTATTCAATTAATTTGAATACACCATATTGTCTGTTGAAGGTTAGTACGCCATATTGATTACACATAATATAGAAGAACAGATGCATCATTTACATTGTAGAAGTCAATACGCTGTTCTGAGTGTAAAGGTCGATACGTTGTATCCAACTGGTCGATACGGCGTATCTGTTGATCTATCAGAACTGGATACTTTAGAAAATAATTAAATAATGCGGGAATTTAAACACACAATTAATTAATTACAAACAATATTAAATTACACTAATTAAATTAAACTAATGGTTAGAAATACTAATAAAATTAAAGGTTAAACTTTTTCACTCCCCGGCAACGGCGCCAAAAACTTGATGTGCTGTCGTGTAGGGTCAATTTATTAATTACCAAGTTTTACATTTATATTTAGCCGACTTATCCTAAAACAACACTTTAACGGGCAGTGTACCCGATCGGGTAGAGTTTCATGGTAAGTAGGGTGTCGAACACTAAGAGCGAGGTTGTTAACCTTATAATCTATCAGTATTTTAATTACTCTAGTTATGTTAATTCTAATTACTTGTTAAACCTATGCTATATACGCTTCTAACAGATATGGGGGGTTTTCAGCCTGAGAGACTGGCACAGGTTTAGTGGTGACAAATATCAATTCAATACACAATAAACGCAAAAGAAGAAAATCAAAAGATAGAAAAGCGGTACAAGCCAAATGATAGAAAACTGTATTAGCCATATTAAATCCAGTTCAGTGTTGGTTTGTTTGTTTTAGTGCAATGATTTACTTATCTCGAAGCGGCATATCATTCTTAAGACTTAGGCGGGACATCATCCTAAGACCTAGACACGATTAATCCTGTCACAATTAACGCATCCGCATAAAGCATCCTTTAGTTTAATTATAATCTATCTTAGGGAATCAAAGCAGTGGTGATCCTATTAAAACCCTAGCCCATCGGGACTTTACCCACTTATTGCTTAACGGTGTTTTATATACTGGTAGTCCACTATTCGAGTCTTTACCAATTAATTAAGAACATGATTGCTGAAACATTACGGGTCACCTACCGGTCCAACTAAGCTCATAATTCAAAGGTAAAGATAGAACATTATTTGTGATCCTATTGGTCCAGTAATATAAAACACGATATGGAGAGCTATCCCAGTATCTAGATTACTTTTTAGGTATCACAAGGTATCACTAGACCCAGTTAAATGATATGTCGCATATTCAAGCACATAGACAAGTATTAGGTGATAAACATATTAAAAAATCAACGATTAATTAAGAAATCGATTTTAAAACAAACTAAAAATTAAACTTTCATTAAGATGACTAATACCCTAGGGTATTAGCCTACAATCATTGTAATTATACAAGCGTAATCAAACAATTAAAATCGAACGATTAAGAAAGTAAAAATTACACGATGTCTTCTATAGATTCATGATCGATGCTTGACCTTGATGGCTCTTCTTCTCTTTCAGAAATTCGTCTTTTGTGAGTATGGTATAAGGAATATGATATTGCACACTGAAAACTCATTTTTGAGTCTTCTATTTATAACCTCTAGAAAATGCTGCATACGCCGTATTGGGCTAGGCCCATACGACGTATTGGGTTGTATCTCTTGGAGTGCGTGCAAAGTTTAAGATAAGTATAATATACATTCCTAAAATATAATATTTTCGTATCTCTGAACAGTTATCTTTATGGATACGGTGTATGGCAAAAGGTGTATACGCCGTATTGGGAATTGTGAATACGCATTTTCTTATGAAGACTTGGCGCTGATACGCCGTATCTCTTTTCCTGGATACGGCGTATTGGTCAGAAATAGGATATCTTCAAATGTCTTTGTTTTAGCTCTAAAATATGCGCCTTTTAGCATGTCTTCACAAAACACTCCTCAATTACTACAAATAACACATCTAAACAATAAAGTACACATTTTTGCAATAATTATACAAAAGTAGGTAACTTATTTGGAATAAATGATGGTATAAATGTGATGTTATTTGATGTCATCAATTGGTTTGAATTTTCCATCTATTCGTTGTCCCAAAACAACTCCAATAGCAAAATCACTAGCGTCACACATTAATTCAAAGGGCACATTCTAATCGGGAGATATTATAATAGGTGATGTGGTTAATTTTTCTTTCATAATGTTAAATGCCTTTTTGCAATCATTAGAAAAATCAAATTTTGTGTCTTTCATCAAAAGTTGGGTCATTAGTTTAGAGATCATGGAAAAGTCGTTTATGAACCTTCGGTAAAACCCAGCATGCCCTAGGAAACTTCTAACTCCTTTTACGTTTGTTGGGTATGTCAACTTAGCTATTACATCAATTTTAGCTCTATCAACCTCAATACCTGCCCCAGAAATTTTGTGTCCTAAAACAATCCCTTCTTTTCCCATAAAATGACATTTTTCCCAATTCAGCATAAGGTTGGTTTCTTCACATCTAGAAAGCATTCTATCTAAATTAGCGAGACAACAATTAAAAGAGTTACTGAACACTGATAAATCATCCATGAATACCTCCATAAAGTCTTTCATCATGTCATGGAAAATTACCGTCATGCATCTTTGAAAGGTTGCGGGTGCATTAATGTCGTATCTTATTCGTTATAGCTTCGTTTTTAGCGATTCTTGCCAGCACGTTCTCGTAATTAAAAGTTTTATCAATTTATTGATGTTTTAAAAGTATAAGTTTCTATGGTGAATAGTAACTTTTATAAAAATAGTTTTATAAAAGTATTTATCGTCGTAAACTCGTAATGAGCGTATCTTCTTCGTTATTAATCTGTTTTTTGAGTTTCTTATCATTTTGGAATCCTCATGGGATGTACTATCTTTATAAAACATAATATAGATACTTTTATTTTCGTCCCAAAACAGAAAGTTTTGAAGTTTGTGTTAAAAACTTGTTTTAAGCTTGATTTTATACTTTAAGCTTCAACACCTTGTTACAAATACTTTACAACACTTTATAGCTTATGTATTACATATAATAAGTCCATTAGTCCATACTTTGTCCATGTATCCAAGATGACAAGTTCTCTAATCTTACTTTTAATCAAAACTTATTAAAGAAACCCTAATTTAACAGTTTCACATGAACTTTTTATAACATAAAAACTAAGAGTGTAAATGGCTTTTACTTCCATTTAAAACACAATATTAAAATCAATCATAACTTGTACAAAAGATTAAACAAAACTATGATCATAAGTAAAAATCATTTACATGTTTTAAAAGTATCCTAAATGGTGATTATTGAAAATAGAACTATAAACACATAAAATCATAATATGAAATGATTAGGGTTTTAGATAACTTGTATGAATGAGTAGTGAAAAGGAGAATAATCACACCTTGTTGATTTAAACCCTTGGCTTGAAAATATAAGGTGAAAACCCTAATTTTCCCATGTAAACCCTAGTTTCTTTTTCTTGCTTCAACCCTTGCAAAGGCTTAACCAATCCTTCAAACCTTCTTAGTATGCCTTAGATATGATGTGTGTATGCTTGTATAAGTGGTAGAAAAATTTGTATGGATTGTGTATGTATATGATTTTGAGCCGTGGGTTCAAGAGAAGAGAAAAAAGAGAGATAATTTTGTTTACACTTTGGAAATGAGAGATGTATGTGTTACTTCCACTAGTTTAGACATTATATACCCCAAGGACTTATTCAAGGAACCAAAGAATGATTTCTAGGGAAATTAGTCAAGTGTATGTAAAGGTGTAAGACTTGGCTCCCTAGGAATAATTAATGTCTTATACCTTGATAGTTAGGGCATTGAGGCATCAAAATATATATTTCTTTGGTTCTATCCTTGCATATCCATACACATATACATATGTATGATGATATTTTGATTATTTTGAGTATTGGGTATAATCGTGGGTATTTGTTGAAGCGTAGATAGGTTTTGGTGCCTAAACGTATTTTATCGCGAAACGTAACCAATTTGCGTAACCAATAAAAATAAAAATGAACAAAGTTAATAATTATCATCAAAATAATTAATTAAAACTTGCTTGATGTAAACTTTTAATTGTTTGATGCCCGTTTACATTGAACGATAATTTTTAGCTTACGCGATTTAACTTAACGATTACGCTTAAAAGCAAACGGGTACAATACTAAAAATACATAGTGAATTAATTGACGACGTCAATGACCCTAAAACATAGGGTGTTATAGTCTCCCCCCGTTAAGTGAGCCTTGTCCTCAAGGCTTATGACACGGCACTTGATGATGGTGCAGTCTTTGCAAAAAGGTGCGGATATTTCTTTCGAAATAGATCCTCGCGTTCCCATGTAAACTCAGGGCCACGCCTAGAGTTCCATGACCTTGATATTGGGGAACGGACTGCGTCTCAAATTGTTTGAATTCGCGATCCATGATTTCTAAGGTTTCTTCAACAAATTGAGCTTGTCTCTCCTCTTTGGTGTCCTTCCAACGAAACGGCTAATGGATCGTCGAAATAACATTTCTTCAAGTTGGATACATGAAACGTATTGTGGACCCTGCTTAGATCTTGAGGAAGCTCAAGCTTGTAAGCAACGGCTCCAACCTTTTTCAACACCTTGAAAGGTCCGACATATTTAGGATTTAACTTCCCCCGTTTTCCAAAACGTATGACCCCTTTCCAAGGCGAAACTTTAAGCATAACTTTATCCCCAACTTGAAACTCCATCGGCTTACGCTTTAAATTGGCGTAGCTCTTTTGTCGATCGCGAGCGGCTTGAATCCTTTGTTTGATCTGGATAATCTTCTTAGTTGTTTCTTGTACTATTTCTAGACCAGTGAGTTGGACTTGTCCAACCTTAGCCCAACAAACAGGTGAACGACACTTTCGACTATAAAGTGCCTCAAAGGGTGCAGCCTTAATGCTAGCGTGATAACTGTTATGTCATTTTTCTTTCTTGTATGTGATTTAATTTATATGATATATCTTTAGATAGCATAGATATGTGTTATTCGTATTCTCTAGTGTTTCTTCTTAATTCTAATTCGTTTGCTTCCTATTTTGCTCTTCATTTTTTATACTCCTTAAACAAATGATAAACTTGCCAAACCAATGGCAAATGTTTAACCCAACCATTTCCAAAGTCGATCACACAAGCACGTAGCATATCCTTGAGAGTTTGAATGGTTCTCTCGCTTTGTCCGTCAGTTTGCGGATGATATGCAGTACTTAATATCTCCAAAAACTTCATACCCAAAGCTTTTTTCTGGAATGTGACCTCTAGAAATTTGATGCGAATCTAGGATCATGATCACAGATTATCAAGACCGGTATTCCATGCCTCATTACTACCTCCTTTAGGTACATTCTTGCTAGTTTCTCCATAGGTCAGTTTGCTCATGGGTAACATAAAGAAGATAATCATTAAAAAAAAATTAAAATTGCGGACTTTGTAAGTCGGTCAACGATCACCCATAATTATGGTGTCAATAACCTTTGTGAAGAAATTAGGAAGCTTAATGACAATAATCCATTGTGGCTTCTTTACCAGTTGGGTATCGCGAGGTGTTGCCGATCCGATATTGTCCACTTCCATTGTGGTAATCTCGGCCGTGTACCAACAAACCCGATGGTCTCTGATGTTCGGCCTTGATCTTAGCACATGTCAAGACTTGTTATACCAAGGTGGTGAGTCGGCTTTTATATTTGGGGCCACAATTTAGCTTCTTCATATCTTGATACATATTTTTGAGAAACTGGATGGATATAAGACTTTGATTGGTTGGGTCTCGTGCTGATCATGGTCTTAAATCACCATAACACTGGTAACAACTCCTTTTTCTTAATTAAGCATAGATAATTCCATCGCACATGGTTTCAACTTTTCTGTTCTAAATTTCTCGGATCCTGTAGAATTTTCGAATTTGCATTACCTCCAAACATACTCGATCTTGATGTTTTTTGTTTCCGTGCTTAGTATGAGCATTCTCGATTTGTTGAGGATAGATCCAAGCCATTAGGCAGCACTATGCTCGAACCCCTTAAAGGGTGGATCTTGTTTCTTTCGGCTCTTATGGCTATAGCTTTCGTCGTCTTGGCGCTTTCCCCCAGGTGATTAACGTTAGTTCGCATTCGTAATGACTGAGCTAACTACTTTCACTGTCAGTTGTCGCTTGTTCATTCCCTGGCTGAGTAAGAATGTAGGTGTGAATCGATTTTGAGCAAGTCGTTCACCGGGTATCGTGGGTACATCGTCTCGTGTAGGGAAGCCTTAGCGGATGTATAAGTTCACTTAGGCGCCTAAGTTAAAATTAGCTGGAGGTGTTGTGGGTGCGAGCATGGGTTGGGGGTTCGGGCGGGTGGATGTTGCTCTGATAATGAGAGCGAGTGGTCTGCTTACTACTTAGCCTATCCCGTATGTTCGTTGCTGCGCGGAGCGGGTGTATATTAGCTGGGACTGCCGTCAGGTTAAAACCAGAATTGGTCGACAATACACAACTTCTGCTTCAGTAGTTAAAACGCCGCTTCTTCTTTGTCGCCCCAATCAAACTTGACCTTCTTCTGAGTGAGTTTGGTCATTGGTTTGGCGATCTTCGAAAATCCTTCAATGAATCTTCGATAATACCTAGCAAGACCTAAAAATTAACGAATCTCCAATTGGTGAATCTTAATAACTCATTTAATATCTACTTAGGAGATGCCCAATCTTTAATGGATTCGATCTAGGCGGGGTCCACGTGAATACCCTAGCTGCCAATCACGTGCCCGAGAAATTGTACCTTCGAAATTCAAAATCCACACTTGGAGAATTTAGCATACAATTCCTCTTTCTTAAGCAATTCTAAAATTGCCTTGAGATGTTCTTCATGTTCCTTCTTGTTCCTTGAGTAGATGAGGATATTGTCGATAAAGACGATCACGAATTTGTCCAAAAATGGTTTGCACACGCGGTTCATGAGATCCATAAATACCGCCGGTGCATTCGTCAAACCAAATGGCATAACCTGGAACTCGTAATGACCATACCGAGTTCTGAATGCCGTCTTTGGAATATCTTCCTCTCGTACTCGAAGTTGGTGATAACCAGATCGCAAGTCTATCTTAGAATAAACACTGGATCCTTGTAGTTGATTAAATAAATCGTCGATCCGTGGGAGTGGATAACAATTCTTTACTGTCAGCTTGTTTAATTCTTGTTAATCAATGCACATTCGGAATGATCCATCCTTCTTCTTTTCTTTTGACACAAACAAGAACCGGAGCTTCCCCAGGGGTGTGAATGGGTCTTATTGAAGCCTTTTTTCTGGAGTAGATAGCGCCCTTCAGTTGCTCTGACAACTCTTTCATTTTGGAAGGCGCCAATCGATAAGGTACCCGTGCCATGGGTGCAGCACCAGGTACCAAATCAATTTGGAACTCCACTTGTCGAGTCGGAGGAAGACCCAGCAAGTCTTCAGGAAATACTTTGAGAAAATCTCAAAAAATAGGTACATCCTCAAGTCGCTTCTCCTCCGACTTGTCTTCTGCCTCCTTCGTGGTAACATGTGCCAAAAAGACCTGACATCCTTTTAGCATGTAGTTCTGCGTCTTAGTGCACAAGATGATATTCATTTGTGTCTCGCTTCCTTGGTTGCTTCCGTCACCACGAATAATTAATGTCTCATTTCCGTAGGGAATACGAACAATCTTCTCAGCATAAACAATAACAACTTGATATTTTGATAACCAGTCCATGACAATTATGACATCAAAACTACCCATCTCTACGGGCATTAGGTTGATGTTGAAAGGGTGGTCTAGAAAATTTAAAGTGCATCCCCAGATAATAGTATTAACGCCCACTATTCTACCATCGGCTAGTTCTACCTCATAATCATGGTCTAATGCATTTGGTGTGATATCAATTTAGGAGCTAAATGCAGTGGACATAAAACTCCTATCAGCACCAATATCAAATAAGATAGAAGCATAGCGGTTATGAGGGATGGAACTGTACCTTTTCGTTTAACGAATAAATTCATTGTTTTTGTTTTTTCCTGTTTTTGGTTCTGGGTTTATCCCGCCTGCCCTACAGGAATACACCTTCGCTGGGAGGCCCTAGCATTACACCTGATTACCATGTTGTTGTGTTTTTAGCTTGGGTCATTCCCTCTTGAAGTGTCCCTTGAACTCCACACTGTAAACAAGGTAGCTTTTGACCTGCCCCATTAGCCTTTTTGGTTATACCAGTATTTAGCATTAGCAGGCTGCTACAATCGAGGTCAGGTGGCCCAAAACTCAGCGTTGCCCACTTGTAAATTCATTTTGTGCACACTGGTCCGTTCATGGTTATAATTGCACTTGGTACACAGAGGTTTAGTTCCTCTGTACGGTTTCTTATCACCAGATCCTGTAGTGTATTCCCTTGCCACATTTTGCCTTTTGAAAGGCTGCTGTTGGTTTTGGTTGTTTCAGGAAGTGTCTTATAACTTCCTCTTGCTTTCTGCCTGCCTTCTTCCTGCCAAAAAGGTAGATGTATTTTCTTATCCATTAGTTCAGTCGCCATTTCAATAGCCTCCTGCATGGTTTTCGGCTTCGATGCCACAACACTTGAGTGAGTCATGTCGGGCAACCCACCCACATACCTTTCAATCTTGTCAGACTCTTCAAGGAACATCCTGACACACAGCAATGCCAGTTCCTAGAAACGTTGGTTGTACCCTAGCACATCAATACCTTTCACTTTTAAATTCTATAACTCAGCCTCGAGCTTCTTCATCTTGTTCCTCGGACAGTACTTGTCTATCATTTTCTTTTTCAGATCAGTCCAGGTCATTGCATATGCAACATCATGACCAACAGTCATAACATGGGAATTCCACCACGTTAGAGCACCTGCTAGTAGCGTACAAGTAGAAAACTTGATATGAAATTTTTTTTACATTTAGAGCAGTTGTCTTTGATGATATACAGTTCCATCTTTCAAACCACTGAGTTAATTCAACAACTCCCTCAGTGCCTTTGAAATATAGGGGTTGGCACTTCACAAAGTCTTGGTAAGTGTACTATCGAACAACGCGTTTATTCCTTCTAACACCTGTTCCTGAAGTATGGCTATCATCGCCATTTCGGGTTGCATCACGTGCTGCCAGTGCGGCAGTGACACCTTGGTCAATCATTGCCTGCAGCTAGGCATTGGTGACAGATGTGGTGGTAGGAGTGTTTGTGATTGGTGTTGCCCTCGAGGTTCTTCTTTTTGGTGCCATTTTCTTCAAATCACAAGAAAATTGATAATACCCATTAGATTTACATAAAATATAAACCATGACACGACATATACACAATAATAAAACAAGATCACGTCACACAGATGAAAAACACAAACTGTATTGAAATTAATTAATGGTGTAGCCAATCGGACTATTTCATTAAAATAAATTCGATTTAATACATAAATAATCCATCCCTTCCATATATAACTTGGAAAAACATACATGATTGGTTCGAATACAAACGATTACAATGATCTGGTTACAGACAAACTAACTCCTAAATCCATACTAGCCGAAGATTATACTGTTAACACTTAGTAGGTTGCACAAAGTAACCAATACATGAACAAAAGATCTATACAGGGTAGCTAAACAAAACAAAAGATCTATACAGTCTGCTAGCTGGGGATAACCCATAAAACTTAACAGACTGCATAGCATAGCTACAATCATGACCAAATCTAAGAGTGGCTACCAGCTCCTCTGGACCTCTGGTTTGTGCTGGACGTTATACTTTCATACTTCTAGGGGTCCCTAAGAATTCCTCTGAAACTCTGTCATCTGGGCCTGTAACTTCTTCAGCAGTTTTAGTGCCTTGATAAACTATTTCTGTCTCCGAAGGTCCACTGCCAGCATCTCTGTAATCACTGCCTGTCTCCTGCGATCCGCTGCCCGTAACTCGGTAATCTCTAACTGCTGAGCAATGACAGTAGTCCGAAGTAACATGCCCTCAGAACGTGCCTTATCCCTGGCATCCATCGACTGTGCCCAAGCGACACAAGAAACTCTGGCCTCCTCCTCCATCAGTAAAGCAGTGCGTCTATGATATGGCCTATCTTTGAACAACATGTTGACTCGGCCTCTTAGTAGAGATCGGTCCTCCTATGCATCCTCCAACAAGGAATACATGATGCCATCCTCCTGATCAACAGTAGCAACAAGCTCGGTAACTCTCTGATTGACCCCCTCTAGGGTGGTCGGTGCAATTTCTGAGGGTCCTAAAAATCATCCCATGTATCGTTATACCATAGCCTAAAAACTTCATAGACATCAGGCGTCTTGGAGGCGAGCATTACCATTATCAATAAATCCATAAAGGTCTATCCTGCCTAGCAACACCCGCTGCCGAACTCTCCCTAACCTCGTACCTAGGGGTAGGAGCAGTAAGACACGGCCTCTTACGAAGCGGTAAACAAATCTCGGGAATCTCAGTCTCATGAACAGGAGATGGTAGTGTATCTCTCTGTCTAATCCCAGCAGCTCTGAATCCCAGAGGTGCCTCGATATACGTAGGGCTATTGGGTGGTGGTGATGGTATAGGTAATAGTGAAGAGGGTATCTGAGGGAGTGGTGATGAGTATGGAGAGAGGGGTGATAATGGTGAAGTAAGTAAGGCAAGAAACCTCTCAGCATCTTTCTTAGAGAGGAAAGGTGACGGCGCTTAGGGTCGGATGGATATCCTAACCATGACGCGGTAAGTAGGGTGTGGTGGAGATGGTGGTGTGGCCGCAGACTCATCGGTCTCGAACGGCTCAGTCTCCTCATCAGATGGGTCCTGATCAACTGGAAAAGCAACAGCTTCAAGGTCGGCATTAGCTAGGTGCTCCTCCTCCTCCTCATCCTCGTCCTCCTCATCCTCCTCGACATCATCATCATCATTAGATGACTCCTCCTCATCCCTGTCGTCTCCTCTGTCAGCAGGATAGTCGGCTGGATCCTCCTCATTATCCTCCTCTGGATCAGACTTAGGAATGTATCCCGGTGACTCAGTATTAGGTGAGGTAGCAGCAGGCAATAGCTGCTCCTTAGCTGGTAGGACATCATCCTCGGGTGGCATTGTTTTCCTCCGGGTATACCGGCCTCTTAGGTACATAGGGTAATAAGTACACAGTTTGTGATGGGGGTGCCTGTTTGGTGGTGTGGGGGGGTTTTTGTGTGGGGGGTGGGGGGGGGGGGGGGTTTGTGGGGGGGGTGGGGGACTCCTCAGGGCCAGGCACGTAATCCGGAGATGGTGGAGCCTAAAAAATAGCTACCACATACGCATGTGGGTCCTCTAGCATCATGGGTGATCCCTCGACCCCTGGTGACCCCATGTCTGATGAGTCCTCATACGGACTAGATAACGCAGTGTACGTAACTGTAGAATCCTCAGAATCCGACATGATCAAATCTAAAAATAAAAAGTAGCTTATATAAGTATATTAATATAAGACTCTTACCTATTATATACGTAATATTATTATAACAAGTATATCATCATGATATGCATTAGTCTAACCGACTTAATGCAACAACTAGTATATGAATGCCCCGTAAAAAACCCCTTTGTATGAATGCGATGTTTTGACAACGGTTATAGTCCAGCAAAAACATTTGACCTGGTTCTCTATAACCTTGGCTCTTGATACCAATCTGTAACACCCACAAAATAGATCGCAGCGGAATAAGAGTCTGAGGCGTGTTACTTCAAAGATCAACAACACAAGATTATTTTAGAGATCGCCATTTATAAGTCGTTTAAAACTGTATACAACTGGATTTAGAAATATTTATTACAAAAGCCCGAAGCTTACTTGTTCATGTTAATATTACAATGATTCTAGTTTCATAACAAGGGATACCCCAAAATTTGCATGCAACCATATTTAAAATTAGACATCCCAAAATATATCACCATGTATCCCTGCACCTCGTGGCCTTAATTGACCTCCTAAAAAACATTGTTTTAAAACGTCAACATAAAGTTGGTGAATTCATAGATTTATTAAATCGTATAATACAGGACCACAAGATTTCCCCATGACAATGCAACAAATGCAAACATCATAAAATGTAATTACGTTGCGCTAAGCTCATGGACACTGAAGCGTCTGACTTAAATTAAATAGCAATATTAAAATTGCCACATTTGCCCGTATTGATGTTTCTAAACCAGCAACATACTTTAATCGGACCATGGTATCGGTTTGTTTGGCCACGGAGTGATAAGCTAATCATCTGAACGGGATGTCAATCTCCAATAGATCTATTCATAACATTCGCGCTCACAATTTAGTAATTGACAGTTCATAATAATGGGCTCAATTGAGTTATCGCTACTTAGGCAACACGTAATCATAACATAAAATATCCACTTGTGTCCATTTATAAAAACAATGCATGTTTCTTACCCCAAAAATATAAAACAAATCATGTAAAACGAGGGGCTATGAACTCACCTTGAGTGAGTAAATTGATAATGAAATATCCCAAATGAAAACGCGTCACGCTAACGCCCGAATGCAACCTAGTTAATATAGGTCGTATGAGTACTCAAGTACTTTGACTAACAACTACCATATATAATCCTTTTTAGTTACATCATACTATGTTCAGGCATCATAATGAAGAGGTCTGTGTTGAGTATGAGGGAGCTAGGACACTTTAAATCGTAAATCCAACAACTCGTCGATACGCCACCCCGAAGAGGCCTCATTATGAAACTCCCTAGTAATATAGTACTTTGATTAGCTAACCACATATAATTATATAAGTAATCACTATTAAATCGTTTTAGTGAAATATATTTATAAAAGTAAAACGTTGATAATTTACGCCTTAGCGGAAAAAATGACCTAACTTTATCGTTTTAAGTCTGTTTCTCGCGTTTCTTACATCCACGCTTTCGTATTAAGAAGAGTGATCAGAATATTACATTTTTATGTTTTCAACATTCTGTAGCAAATAGTGTTTTTACTATTCATCACAGCTAATAACTTATTTTTACGTTTTAATTAGCGTAAAACCCGTAAATGTCGTATCTTATTCGTTATAGCTCCGTTTTTAGCGATTCTTGCGAGCACGTTCTCGTAATTAAATTTTTTATCAATTTATTGATGTTTTAAAAGTATAAGTTTCTATGGTGAATAGTAACTTTTATAAAAATAGTTTTATAAAAGTATTTATCATCATAAACTCGTAATGAGCGTATCTTCTTCGTTATTAATCCGTTTTTCAAGTTTCTTATCATTTTGGAATCCTCATGGGATGTACTATCTTTATAAAACATAATATAGATACTTTTTTTTGTCCCAAAATAGAAAGTTTTGAAGTTTGTGTTAAAAACTTGTTTTAAGCTTGATTTTATACTTAACAATTATGATTAAAAGCAAATGCGTACAATACTAAAAATAAATAGTGAATTTATTACCCAGTTGAATGATAGGTCGCATATTCAAACACGTAGACAAGTATCATGTGATAAACATAATTAAACTTTCAATGATAAATTAAGAAAATCGATTTTAAAACAAACCAAACATTAAATCTTCATTAAGATGGCTAATACCCAAGGGTATTAGCCCATAACCATTGTAATTATACAAGCGTGATCAAATAACCAAGGTAAACTAAACGTTTTACCAAACGATACCAAAAATTAAATGATTACAAGAGTATAGGAATTACACAGTGTCTTCTATGGAGTGGTGATTGATGCTTGACCTTTGGTTGCTCTTCTTTTCTTCAGAAAATTATCTTTTATGTGTATGGTATGAAGAATATGATTTTGTACACTAAAAACTCGTTTTTGAGTCTTCTATTTATAGCCTCTGAAAAAGGATAGATACGCCGTATTAGGCTAGGCTAATACGGCGTATTGGGGTGTATCCATTAGAGTGCGCACAAAGTTTAATATCAATATGATATACATTCCCAAAATATAAATATCTTCGTATCTCTGAATAGTTATCTTCATGGATATGGCGTATGGCAGAAGGTGAATACGCCGTATTAGGAATTGTGAATACGCGTTTTCTTGTGAAGACTTGGCGCTGATACGCCATATCTCTTTTCCTAGATACGGCGTATTGGTCAGAATTGAGTAATCTTCAAATGTCTTCGTTTTAGCTCCAAAATATGCGCCTTTTAGCATGTCTTCACAAATCACTCCTCAATTACTGCAAATAACACTTTTAAGCAATTAAGTACAAATTCTTGCAATAATTATACAAAAGTAGGTAACTTATTCGGGATAAATGATGGTATAAATGTGACATTATTTGATGTCATCAACACCCTCCTCATACTGATTAAAACACCTACCCCTCAAATAATGACCCGTTTTCTAGTTAAAGAGCAGTGGTCATTGTTTGAGTGGTCAAAAATCTCTGAAAATCATTATCTGATGAAACTTTGAGATGATTAAATTCATTTTAAAATCAAAACCTTAAAAAATAAGATTTCTCTTATTTTAAACAAATAAATGCACTGACACGTACATTTAAATGTCTGAGAACCGGAGTTCCTGTTATGAGGTCAAGTTTTCTTTGTGGTGAAAATACTTGCCTTTAAGTTGAAGACCGGGTTGCTATCTAAAATAATAGCAAGCCATATGACAGGTTTTAAAACATTTGGAACTTCTGCTCGAACTTCGTTGACAACCTCGTATCGTTTTGAAGCTATTCTGTTTGTCTTTTCAGCGTTTCACAGGGACATAATCTATTCAAGCTTGTTGATGAAAAGTCAAGTCGTTCTCGTCCCAATGCCTTGGTAAAGATATCTGTCAGCTAATATTCTGTTCTGACGAAGTAGAGTTCAACCACCCTATTTTCCACTTGCTCCTTTATGAAGTGATATCTGATGTCAATATGCTTGGATCGGGAGTGTTAGACGTTGTTACAGCATAAGGCAATGACACTCTTGTTATTGCAGTATAGAGGAATTTTGTTGAGTCCAAGGCCATAGTCAGTCAATTGTGATCTCATCCAAAGTATTTGAGCACAACATCCTAACAAGGCTATGTATTCAACTTTTGTACTCGATATGGCTGTGCTAATCTGCTTTTTAGACGACCAGCTCACTAATCTATCGCCCAATAGCTGCATACTTCCATATTTACTTCTTCGGGGTATCTTGGCAACCAGCGTGATCAGTGTCTGCAAAAGCTGTTAGTGCAATACAAGAATCCTTCAAATACCACATACTATGTCAATGTTACTCTTAGTGTTCAAAAGATTCGCTTAACTGCATGTAAGTGCTTTTCGGTAGGCTTAGCCTGATACCGGGCACACATGCATACAACAAATTGAAGGTCTGGTCTACTGGATGTCAAATACATAAGGGAGCCAATCATTCCACGATAACGTGTAGGATCAACGGCTTTACCTTGTGGATCTTCATCCAGTTTGGATTTCTCCACCATGGGAGTATCCACGGGTTCACTGGTTTTCATACCATACTTTTTGATTATCTCAAGAGCATATTTGGATTGGTTTAAAAAGATGCCTCTGGGACTTTGAGAAATCTGAAGTCCTAAGAAAAATGATAGTTTGCCCATCATCGACATCTTGAATTTTGAACACATTATTTCAGAAAATGTTTCACAAAGTTTAGGTTTCGTAGAGGCAAATATAATATCATCTACATAGATCTGTACTAGTAAGATGTCTTTGCCTTCCCGTCTGATGAACAATGTAGGATCAACGGCTCCTTTGGAGAAATTCTGGGAGAGTAGATACGATGAGAGCAAATCATACCAAGCACGTGGAGCTTGTTTCAACCCGTAAAGAGCTTTCTTCAGCTTGTACACATGATTGGGATTCTCTGGATCAACAAACCCGTCCGGTTGACTGACGTAGACCTCCTCACAAAGTATGTCATTCAAGAACACGGTCTTCACATCCATTTGATAGACGATCATGTTCATGTGAGCAGCAAATGTGATGAAGATATGGATGGCCTCAAGTCATGCAACTGGAGCAAAAGATTCTTCAAAGTCTATGCCTCTTCCTGACAATATTCCCTCGCTACCAACCTAGCTTTCTTTATCAACACACCACCTAGTTCGTCTAATTTAACCTTGTATATCCACTTCAAGGTGATAATCATAACACGATATAGATGGGGTACATGCTCATTAACTTTAAGATGTTCAAAATCATTGAGTTCTTCTTGCATGGCTTCTATCTAGTAGGATTCAGTC
>BQNB010090761.1:0-27059 GCA_026074375.1 Tanacetum coccineum | reverse complement strand
TAAACCGAATTGACGTCATTAACGTTGCTTGTGAGGAGTATGCTCAAGAAGTGCTTGGTTTTTCTAATAATTCTACGGGAGGCAATCCCACCCCAACTTCTGAACCTATTATTTCCGACTCTTCTCTTTCCCTCACTCCGTTCGAGGGAAGTGATTTCATTTTGGAAGAGATCTAGGCTTATCTCAAAGATGATTAAATTTCATCGGAAATTGATCATGCCGATTTTGACCTAGAGGGAGATCTTCGTTTAATTGAGGAATTATTAAATAATGATCCTTCATCTCCTCTCCCACTTTCTCATAATCCATTAAGTAGAAGTACCACTTCTTCTTCTCCTAGTCTCACACTGGTTGAGACTGGTGATGCTCTTCTCGAGGAGTTCGCCGATGAACTCGCTCTTCTTGAACCATTTCCACCGGGAATTGGTGATGACGACTTTAATCCGGAGGGAGATATTCTTCTACTTGAGAAGTTCTTAAATGATGACCCATCATCTCCTCTCCCTCCAAAAGAACTTAATTTTGAGAAACTTAAAATGATAAAATCTTCGATTGATGATTTTCCCCCTCTTGACGTTTTAGAGGAAAAATCCGTGACTTTCTCGAACCCTCTCTTCGATTCAAATGACAATTTTACCTCTAGTGATGATGAGTCATTACCCGATGAGGACGTTCCAAAAGATAATGTGAAAATTTATTCAAACCCTCTTTTCGAATTTGATGACGAATACATTTCTAGTGAAGTAAATCCTCTTTTTAATGAAGAATTAAAGGATATCGAAAGCAACGAACTTGTTTTTCTAATCTTAATAATCCAGATTTGTCTGTTACTCCTCTTTCCGATGCTAATGAGGATGAGTGTTTTGACCCAGGAGGCGTAATTGATGAAATCGATGCTTTTCTAGATATGGATATTTCTACGGATGTTGAGGACGGTTATCATGATTCGGAGGGAGATATAATCTACCTTGAGAGATTGCTTATTAATAACACTTTCCCCAATCTCCCTCCCGAGGTATTTTTAGATCATGACCCAAGAAGCTTAAAGGATGAACCTGATAATGATGATTTAATGGCCGAGGACAAAGTTTTTAACCTCCGGATTTGGGAGATATTTTTTTCTCCAACATATGGAAGTTTACCTTTTGAGGATCACCATTATTTTTCCTTTACATATGTTATCCGAACTTTTCTTCCTTATTTTACTTATCTGGTGAATTCTCCTTTTCCTCTCTCCTCCGGGAGTGAGGATACCATTTTTGACCCCGACATCTCCGCTTATAGTTTTTATTCCTTAGAGTCTAAAGCTGGTGGCATATGAATTTCCAATGGAAGTTTGCTCTTCCACTTGTTTCATCCCTAATATTACGATGATATGGGGAGGGTCAAGCTAGAGACTCGCACAAAAACAAGCGCTTCGTGGGTGGCAACCCATGCTTATCCCTAGTAGTATATTAGTATAATATTTATTAATAAGTGTGATGTGAGGAGGCTCGCCTCTTCCTTTTTTGTGTTTCGTGTTTTGTGTTTTATGTCCAGGATTGCCCGGATTTTGAAGACTCTCGTGCTCGTGGTTTTGTCCATCGTTTACTCAAACATTGAGGACAATGTTTAATTTTAGTATGGGGTGGTATATCTTCGATATGATCTTACCTACCCTTTTGCCCGTTGTTCTCACGTATCCTGTTTTCCCGCAAAAATTTTAAAATTTTATATATGTAAAAAATTTAAAAGTTTCATTGTTAAAAAAAAGAAAAAAAAGAAAAAAAGTGTTTTGACACGAATGTAGGCTTTCCGTTGGTGAGAACATAAATAAATTTTGACCCGACCGATTTTATATCTTAGCTTTCTCCTTAACTTTAAATAAATTGAAATTTGCTAATCTTTTATACAAGGAGCTATAAAAAGCAAGTCTAGCTTGAAAAAGTCAAGATTTTGCAAGTTCCCATAATTGATTTTAAATATGCAAAGATCGATTTATTTGGCTAAGCATTCACTAGTTTCTTTATTAGAAATTTTAAATTGTGAAGAACAAGAGATGATAGAGTAGAATATAAGTTTAGATGCTAAACGTGGAATAGTTGGATTTCTTTAAAGCTCATAAGTGTTAATTGTGGCTTTTTCTCCCATTAGCTTGTTTCACCTTTATATATAATTGTTTAATAAATAGAGTTGTGCGGTTTTTTGGTTAATAATTAGTTCATAGAAGTTTTCTTTAGTTCCTTTGTGATTAAGATAAGTATACATCAGGAATACTTAATTTGGCATACTATATGTATCACATTAATAAATATTTTGCTTATCCCTTAAAGAGCCTTAGGGTATATGGGGTAAGTAAAATTAATAAGTGAAATTATAGCCTTATTCATTCCTTAAAGAGCCTAAGGGTATATGGAATGGATATTGTTGCTTAATTTTTGTCTTGTTTGTACCTTAAAGAGCCTTAGGGTATATGGTGCAAATGAGATTGTTCCATTTATGTCTTAAAGAGCCTTAGGGTATATGACATGAATGGAACCTAAGTAGCCTAATAAAAGCCAAATTTTGGTTGCCTCGATGTGGACTTCATTCTTGATGACATTTGATCTTTTGAAAAGGGCTAGGAGCTAATTATTGCGTTTTAACCGTTACACTTTATTTTTGGAATTAATAAGTATCGAAATAAAGTCTTAAAGAGCCTTCGGGTATATGACTTAAATAAAATCTTGAGATACAAAATTAGGAATAAGGGAGGAGAAGTAATACACAATTAGCTTTTATGAGTAGTGTTAGCATCATAATTTGTATTTTACAATGATCTTGTTTTTAAGCTTGGCTTGGAGAAGTGAAAGTCGGGGACGATAAATTTATCCATTTGGACACTTTTTGTGCTTTGTGTTCCGTGATCCTAAAAGTTATTAATGAATAATAGAAGCAATACATTATGTCACACATGAATAAGTTGTAAGTTGGAGATTATGAAAATCATAAAAAATGGAAAAATTTTGAAAAATGGGGAAACGGGGTGTTTTAAAACTTGTGATTTCTTAACTCTCCCCACAAAAGACTTTGCTATTTTTCAAAGGATTAGTTTGGGGAGGTTTTGGAGTATTTGGTTTTAGAGCATATAACATTGCGTGAGGACACGGCAATCACTTAGTTTAGGGAATTTTGATAACTGTGAAAACACTTATCCGTTTTTTATATCAAAATAACCCTTAAAAGATGAAAAATGAATATATTATGCTTGTATATTGTATATTTTGTCTTTTATGATGTGTAGGTACGGATATTACAAGAATCACATGAAAAGAGCCAAAAACCGGACAAAAATGAACACGAGAACGGAAAGAGTACACAAGAGCCGGGTGTTTATTAGCAAAAGGTCAACAAAAGTCAACCATGGTTAACCTTGGTCGTCCTTGGTCAACTCATAAGAAGACAAAGTTTAAACCCTTGAAATTACCAAAAAAGGGCCTTGAATGTTAAATCATTTCACCAAAAGTCCCGAATTCAATTACACCGTTAGTCCTTCAATACTAATGGACTAACGGTCGTTAAGTATAAAAGTCATAAACCCAAAACCCTTTATTATACAATCGCTGGCCCAAAATCCATATTCAAGCCTAAAATCAACACCCCCTTTTAACCCGATCAAAAGTCAACAGTTATAAACAATTGGGGTCAAATTACTGTGGATCTTCACCTTTCCCTCCATTCCCACACAATACAAATCGAAAAGGGTAAAAATAAAATCCAATCACGCACGCTCTATTGCTTCTAGAAGCCTTATCTCTGAGACCATCTGACAATATTACTTGACACGCTGGCTATCCGGGAGCATTCTATTGGTTGGGCAACGTGGCTAATAATCAAGGGCTCAGATGGATTTGAATTGGATCTAAGGGTTTGGATTGAAGGATTGGAGGAGCGTCAGCTTATTGTCATTTATTTTTATGCAATTTCCTTTTTGGCAATGTAATCTCCTTTTTCATTTAATAAAATTATGTTTGTGCTTAAACTTTCTTTTTTCATATGCTCAAGTGGTTTCATATATGACTAATAAGTGTTAAAGCTATTGATAAGTACATTGCTCTCTCAAAAAGTTCATTAGCTCATATAAGCTTATTCTAAGCTTGTTGAGCTTGGATCTTAGTTACTAAAAGAATTGGTTAAGGTGTTTGTTTTTAAGCTAATATGGATGATAAGCCAATCTGGGAAGGGCTTATGGGTTATGTACAGCTTATTTATAAGCTGAGCTTGTAGACTTAAGCTCATTTGGCATTTAAATCCTGTTGTTGAGCAAGGGATTATGGTACATTACTTTTCTTTTTATTCATTTTATAGCTTAAAGTATTTTATTGCTTATTTAACTGCTTATTTGCTTATTGCTTCTTATTTTATGCTTAATCTGTTTTAGGGTAGCTTAATATGTATTTAGCTTATAATTTTACAAAAATCTCTTTCTTAAATAGTTAATGCTAACTTTCATAGCTAAATTAGGTACTGTTATCATAAGGCAGTTAATATGCTAGTAGTTTTGCTTATTTCTAGGGCTTATTAGTTTTTAATTTTTACTTATTTAGTCTTATTAGTCATGATGCATAATCTGTTTTTGCTTAAAAGGGAGTTTAGAGATCTGTTTTGCTTTTAAAATAAGTTTTCAAAAACTTAAAAGGGTGTTTGGCATTACTGCTTATTTGAGCTTATTGGCTTAATCAGAGTTTTAAATTAGTTTTTCTTAGTTTAGTTAGTTTAAGTAAGCTAAGATCTTAATCTGTTTCAGGGGTTTAGCTTATTAATAGTTAAGCTTCATTTTAGTTTTTCAAATTCAAAAAGCCAAAACTAGTGCAAACTGTCTGACATAGCTTTTTCATGTAGCTTTTTCTTTGACTATTTAGATTTCAAAATATTTTCTCTGAGCTATTTATGGTGTAGCTTATTAGTATTAAGCTTTCAGTTTTGCTGTCATTTTGCCCTAGGATCTATTTAATTTGCTTTTAAAATAAGCTCAAAAGTTCGCTCTTAGGGCTGTTTGGTTAACCGTTTTAAGCAAATAGCTTATTGGAAATATGAGTTATGGATTGTTGGAATGGCTTATTATAGGTTAGTTTTTCTTATTAGTTAGGTTAAGATTCTTAAGTGTTTTATTTGTCAAAATTTGAGCTATTAAATGTTGTGTGCTTTATATGTTTTAAGCATTCCAAATTAGAAGTTTTTTTTTCTTTTAAGCAATCTGTCATTCAACTGTTTTTTCTGAGCTTATTTTCATGATTCATAAAGAAGTGCTAGTTGATTATTTCCTTATTTTCAGTGTTCTTTTACGTTTTTCTAAAAGATTTCAAAATAATAAAAAAATAATAATAATGGGAAGCCACAGGTTCATAACTTCTGACCCCCCCTTAGCCACTACACAGGCCTTAACACACCACACATAACACCATTGCATTGACTTTTTCACTTCCTGGTTTTGTTCACAATTAATTACTAATAGACATTTTAGAGTTTTGCTTAAACGAGCTTAATTGCTTATTAACTGCTTATTTCTTCAGCTATTTTTCCAATTGTTATTTTTCATAGCTTCTACATAGACTTAAGCACTTATTATAATTTTTCTAGAATTTTTAGAATTAGTTTAGTATTTTTAATTAATTTTATAGATTTAAATGTTTTTAATTTCATAAAAATAAAATAAAACTCAAAAAATATAATTCTTTTTCTAAAAATTTTCTTTTGGCTATTGACCCAATAATGTAACGCCTTCGGATATTCAACATTCCGCTGCATACTCAGATTTGAGGGTGTTACAAATACCCGTTATTGTTTTCCGTGTTTAATTTTTAATTGCCTTATATGTTTACGTGCTTTACATGTTTTATTCGTTTTTATTAGTAGTTATAGAAACCAATTCAAAAATCTTTATAAACCATTCAAAACGCGCGATCTCGAACGTTACCAAATGTCAATTCACACTTCGCCGAGGACGAACGACCCGGGAGTTTTAGAAATTGCTTTAGTTAAAAGCAATTCTCTTTAAAAGTTTTGGAATACGTATACTACTATACTATAATTGAGTTCGCCTCCTAATTACACATACTTGTTTGTGTGTGTGGTTTTGGGACGGATCAATAACCCATATTATCGCCCACTTTATTTTAACAAGTACATCGGCCTTACGGTGTCTATTAGGACCGACTTCTACAAGTTAACTATACGGTGCAACCTCAAGCAAAGTGGCCTTACCTCTTACACTGGTAATAAGTATTCATGCTAACTCTACATCATCTCATTCTATTCATATTTAATGTTGTGCAAGTGAGGTAAGAAGTTATATTCTCCTTATTTAATAGGAACCGATTGTTGGACCCTGGATCCGCTACTCACACCTCCCTATTCTTGAGTTCATTTAGTCTAACGTCAAGCGAATTTTTTCCTTCTTACCAACAAATTTAGCTACCTCTACTACCTATATGGAATTTTTTTGGACACCTGGTGTGTTTAAAATTTTCAAGTGTGAATATGAGTGTATAGTTTGCACATATCTATGATTCCTAAGCTGAAGACTATGATTCCTTTACTCCTATTGAGCCAACAGTTTGTTTTTAGTTACTTTTCGCTAATTATATGATTTTCTTGGGCAAATTTATGTGCTTATAATTACGTTAGGTGCATTGGTGGTTCTTAGTGTGTAGTTCTTACTTGTAAATTATATTGAACCAACAATCTTAGCTCGAGCTAGGAGTTGAGCTCATGTTGGTAGCAGACTTGTTGAAAGTCTATGTGGATACATCCTAATAGTCTTAATAGACTTGTTGGAAGATCCATTTTTAATACATCTCAACAGTGTGGTTGGAGGTTATTTTGATGCATCCTAATAGTCTTAACAGACTCGTTAGAAGGCCATTTTTGGTACATAAGCTTACTTGAAGACCGTAATGCACTCTTAAATACTTTTATGTGGTTTGGTTGATGTTAATTTTTGACTAAACCCAAGGTCGAGTCGATTATTCAAAAACGTTGAGCTTTGTAACAACCCATAACTTAATTTCAAGACAATTCTTGTTTGATGAGTTGCGAGATTAAGTTATGAATCAAGCTGTTACACAACTTAAGGGTTTTGATGAGTTACCTCAAAGACGTATGGGGATCATGTAATTTGGATATTTCCCTACACTTATTGTTGTTATGCTACTATTTATGCGCACTTGTTTAGGTAAGCAAAATTCCTAGCAGTAGCATTAACTAACGAAATTTCTCTAATATGAGGATACTGTAACAACCGTCATCGGATTAGGATAGTCAAACTTTGACTATTGACCTGGCTATTCGATACTCCATTAGATTGACGTGCTTATGTGTTTTTAGTGGCTTAGAACGTGTGTGATACTAGAAGTAAGTGGTTTAGCCATTTTTATTTCTCTTTTATTGTGCAATTGATCGAGATTTCCTTAGAATTCGCGTTTATCTTTGATCAATGTGATCATTCCTGTTTTGTGCCCTTAGACATCGTAGATATTCCCGGATATAGTTATTGGTGATATAAGCCCATAAATAAATAATCTAAGTCTATAATAATAATAAATTATAGTGTTAATAATAATGATGAAAACATAAATATAATAAGTTAATTAAAGATCACCTTAATTTTTCTAGGTCTTTTGTAACACATTAAAATGCGTAAATGCACTTAACTAATAATAATTATCATAGATTTAACAAAAGTATAAAGTTTTTAAAATATATATATATATAATTTTATAAAGGGGTTGACACAATTTTTTTTAAAAAGGAAGGGATATTTTTTTCCATACTTATCTCCCTAAAATCCATAACTAATTCCATATTAGAAAAAAATATGTATTATTCTTTTCCTCTGATCTTGTGTGTCGACATCCTCTCTTAAGAAACCTTAGCCTCCATCAAAAAAATTTTAAGCATTAAAAGATCAAAGACTTGATCATCTCTTTTGAAAGTTGGTATGATTTATTTATGTGTTTTTTAATCATGTTCTTTTTTAATGTAACTATAATTAATGGAAATCATATAAATAAAATTTAATCTCTGTAATTAATATGTTAGATCATAAAATAATTATTAAGGGTTTAATTGGTGATTAAACGGGTGATTAAATAGGTTAGATGATGATTGAATCGAATATTAAGGTTGAGCAGATTTTTGGGTAAATTTAAACGGGTATAACTTGGTCATAAAAACATGTTTTACCATGGTTCTAGACTCTAAACATAAACCCTAAGAGTCTAGTTTCTAAAAAGTCTGGCCTCGAATCAATTGGGCATGTATAGGTCGGTCAAAACATTTTTACAAGATTCATTGTCGAATCTGAGTTTTCTAGGCAGATTTGGGTTATATTAGTGAGGTTAAAAACCTATCAAAATATTTTTTGAATGTGAAATCGAAGCTAGTATAAGTTTAAGGTGTATAGTAACCACTATAATTTTTCTAGATTTGTTTGAAGTGTCTAAGTATTTTTAGAAAAATCAAACATTTTGGTGTGCAATCAGGTCTTTTTCGGGACAGTTTATGTTGTCGAATTTTTGAAAAATAGTAAAGCTTAAAAACCAAGTTTGGAAAATTCCAGTAGATTTAGGATTCATTGAAGTTGATGTGAATGGGTTTTGAAAGTCAGAAGAGGTCATTTAGTTTTTTTTTTTAATTCGTGAAGTGACACTAAAATTCTGCATAAAATTAGAATATATAGTTTAAGGGCAAGTCACCAATAACTTATATTTAAGGCGCGAGCTTATGTAGTGTAGTATCTTGGGTACTCATAAAATCATTAGGATATCTATCAATTGTGAGTTACATGGAGAAGGCCGTAAAGCCTTGGTCATGTGTAACTTATTTGGTGTTTAATTTGTAGATCGTTAGCTCGAGTTGGTGCCTTCTTTTATGATCATCAAGGTGTGTTTTCATGGCCCCTTTTTCTTATGTTTTATTAGGGGAAAATGGTATTTAAATATGGTTTTGAATATTTTTAGTGATGTGTTTAATCAATTTCATATTTTGGATAAAAGTGTTATTGTATTGCTATATGTGTGTGCATTTATGTGTGTATTTGTAACATCGATTATCAATATATCTTTGGGTAGTGGCTCTCAGCGTATCTTTGGGTAGTGGCTCCCAGCCTATCTTTGGGTAGTGGCTCCCAGTGTGTCTTCGTGTAGAGGGTTCCGGTGCTATTTCAGTTTAAATATGTAAATCTTGGCTTTGTGATTGTAATGAATGCTTACATGTGTGTATGATACTCACTAATGTCCTACTTGTATATCTTGCACAGTGAAACTATGATTTCTTTTGTATTTTAAACCTACGAGCTCACGACGTTTTTGAGTATCCATTTTCAGGTGTTGCTAATAATAATGCTTAAGGATGATAAGATCTTGCTTGGATTTAGTGAGACCTTAGGCGGCTGCATTAGAATTAATTCTTTTATTGTTTATGAACTTATTGATCATTTCTTTGGGTAGTATATTGTTTGTGGTAATTTATCCCGGATTTTGGGATTTGCATTATTATGACTATGTATTGTTATGGTTACGATTAACAACGATACAAGTCTCCACTTGTGTCGGGTGTCGTCATGACATATTGATTTTGATTTCTGGTATGTGTTTAATTACACATACCTTTTACCTAATAAAACGAGCTAAAAAGACCAATAATGAACGGAAATGACATAAAAATGCATTGTATATGTGTATTTTGTGATTTGTGTCTTGCAGGTACGGATATTAAATAAAAGGACAAAAACAAAGCCGATTTGGACAAAACCGAGCACGGGAATGGAAAGAGCACGTAAAAACCAAAGCCAAAGGCGTATACATCCTTAATGGGCCAACCCGTACCCATTTATTGGGCCAGGTCAGCCCATTAATATGTATCTATACTAACCTAAAGCCAAAAGTTATTAAAGAGCCCAAATCCAGTTTATATAAAACTTGGCCCAAATCCACCCAAAATCATATTACCCCAGCCCAAGTCAACCCCCTTTTAATCTTGGTCAACACATATGAACGGGTCAAAAATAGTCAAAATTACTATTTACATTTCTTCTTTCCCTCTCCTTTTCACCATTACACTCGCAGGGTAACAATCATTCACCCTTTCACCCCTTGTTCAATTAAACCCTTCTAGAACGCCTGACACACGCCTGATATCACCCAAAGAATGGCACGTTGGCAATCCCAACGCATATGATTGGTTGAGAGACGTGACAGCAAATCAAGGGCCAAGATTATGTTGCTTGGAGGAAAATCAAGATTGAAGGGCCAGTATTGATTGATGAGGAGCGTCCTAGGGTCCTAGAAGCTTCTCCTCATCACTATATAAGAAGACCTCCTCACTCACTATGAGAGCGTCTAGTGTTAGCTTATTTTCTAGTTTAATAGCTTATTGTAACGTTTTTCTTATTGTATTGTCTTTTGAAGCCTTGTGACTTTTTCAATATTAATAAAATTGCAATTTACTTTTAATCCTGTATTTTTTTACTAAATGCAAATTAGCTTATAATGATTTAGATGATGATTTAATAAGCCTCAACAAGCTCTTTGAATTACATAAGCTAGCTAGTACATTAGTTAAGCCCTTAAAGCTTAAGTGATTTGTTATTTCACCTCAAATCTCACCCTAAATATAACCTCAGCTAATGTGGATGATAAGCCAATTTGGGATGGGCTTATGGACAATACCAGCTTGTTTTTAAACAAGCTGGAGCTTGTAGATCAGCTCCTTGAGAGCTTATTTGTCCCTGTTTAGCTGGGACAAAGGTACCTCTTTTTCTCATATTTAGCTTAATAACTGTTTTGTTTATGCTCTGCTTATTTGTGCTTAATTATGTTTCATTTGTACTTATTCTGTCTTCATTTAGCTTATTGCATTTAGTTTCAAGCTTATAATAATATGTTTTTGAGTTTAGCATAGTTTTAGTAAAAATAGTTTTAGAAAATCCAAAAATACAGCATAATAGTTTAGCTTATTACTAGTTGCTTTATATTCTGAAATACCAGGTTATTTGTCTTTAATAAACCTTCATCTTAATCTATTTTAAGTTTTTACAACTTGTTTAAATATGTTATAAGCTTAAATATGGTTTACTTAAAACTTAAGGGGTGTTTGGAACTAGCAGTACTAACTTAAGTTAGTACTGCTGGTTTGCTTTTTACCTTTAAGTCAATTTAGATAAGCCAAAACCAAGCTTATAATTAAGTTTATTTAAGTTTTAAAAGTTTAAAAATTAAGTTTAAGGTTTTAACTAAACATGGTTTGAATCTGTGAGTGTAAAGCTTGTCATAGCTGCTTAGATAATTAGATCTCTGAATGTGGCTTTATGGTGTTGTTTTTATGCATGTTTAAGTCTCAAAATGAAGTAGAAACAAGGTTACATAGGTCTGCTATTGTGGTTTGTGTTTTTGTCAAAAATCTGTCAAAGTTCATAGTACCAGTTTTAAAAGTTAAAAGACCCTTTTTAATCTTAATTCTAGGTTAGTCGTTAGTTGTTTTAGTGTTTGAATTTGATAGCATAAGCTATTTATAGTATAAGCTCAATCTGTTTAAGCTTGTTTTTGAAATTAGCCTTCTTTTACTAGCTTAAATTTAGGGCTGAAAAAGCCTTTTTTTCTTTTATAAAACTTTAAAAAAATCCAAAAACATAGTATTTAGTTAAAACTGCTTTTTTCATTTGCAATTTTAAAAGCTTTTTAGTGTTCCCTATTATTAAATCTTTGCTTATTCTAGTAGCTTATTGGTCTAATCTAATCTATTTTTAGGTTTTATGGTCTAGCTTGTTGATTTAATAGCTTAAAATTTAGCTTAAAAGTGCCTTCTAAGGCTGTTGTGATAACAAATTTAGCAAAAAGTTAATTTGGATTTTGAACTTATGACTTGTTGGAATTGCTTATTCTAGGTTTAGAATTGCTCATTAAGTTTGCTTTAAGGTATTTGTAGCTTATTAGGGATAAGTTTAAGCTTATAGAAGCTTTTGTGCATAATCAGTTAAGAAGTTAAGCTTTTGAGCTTTTGAGTAATTCTGTCAGCTTTAAGCCAGCTTATTCCTGGCTTATTAGTTGTTTTCAAAAAAAGTCATTTCACAAAAAGTGCTTATCTTAGGTTTAAAAAGCTTTTTCAAAAAGAAATTTTCAAAAATAAAAACATTAGGAGTATAGGGAAGCCCCAGGCTCGAACCTGGGACCTCTACCTTAACCCCCAACGTTTAATACCAACACCTGCTACCACACTGCCCTTGGGACTTTTTCATACATGTTTTGCAAAATTAATTTCTTATAGTCATTTAGTGTTATGCTTATACGTGCTTATTTGCTTATTTGCTGCTTCTTCTTTTAGCAACATTTCAAGTTTACATTTTTAATAGATTGATTCTAATCAGTCCTAAGCACTTTTCATAATTTTTCTAGAATTTTTAGAATTAGTTTAGTATTTTTAATCATTTTTCTAGATTTAAACGGTTTTTAATTCATAATAAATAAAATAAAAGTCAAAAAAATATAACTCTTTTTTCTAAAATTATTTTTAGTCATTTAGGATTAATAAAAAATGAAAAAACATTTTTTGGGTTAAATTTTGATAACTAGGGTGTTAAGTCGCGTTTTTTAGGATTTTCGTTAACGTTTTTAGGTCAAATTTTTAATTGCTTTAATTGTTGCTTGTCTTTAAATGTTTTTTGCATTTATATTTGTAGAAATAGAATCCAATTCAAATCTTTGAAATTATTCATACACGCGATCACAAGCTTAACCGATTCTCAATTCACACTTCGTCGGGATACGACCCGGGAGGTTTTGAAATTTACTTTGGATAAAAGTAATCTTCTAGAAGCCTTTTGGAATACTTATTACTATACTATTATTGATAATTGGTATTTTAGTTATATATATATTATATATACTATTATATTAAGAATCAGTTTTTGGCGCCGCTGCCGGGGAGGTGTGTGCGATTATCGTGTTTACGTTTGAAGATTAGTGTTTGAAGACCCTTCCTCGTAAAGTTATCGCTTTCAATTGTGAATATTTTCTTCTAATTATAAAAATATGAAAATACAAAAATATTTTACACTTCTATTTTTATTTTCTTTTAATATTAAAAATAACTGATTGTTAATTGTCGTTTTGGCTCATCTTTAGTTAACAAACTAAAAGAGAGGTATAAGGAGGGTCGATCCTGCAAACTTCGACCCAAAAGGAGAAGGTTTTTAAAACGCTTCGCGCTTACCCGCTCATCCGCTTCTTTGTGCGTTTTCTAGAGAGCTACCGTGCACTATTGACTTTCGGTTTCCAAAAATATTTTTCTTTCTTATTTTTATTATTTCTTTTCTTTATGTATTATTTGAAAAATCTATAAATATTCTTCTCTACCCCCATTTTGTTTAATTCTTCTCTTTATCCCTCTTTAATTCTATCATCATGTATGGGTTTAAAGAATGTTCGTCTTGTAGAGCTTTGTATAATAGAGAACATTGTTGTTCAAATGTGAGTTGCATCGATAATTTTGTTCGTGATCCTAATCCGATCTCTTATGATGAAACCCCCGACTCATCTCAACAACCCCCACGTAATTGTTCCAAGTGTGGAGGTCCGTTTGGTGATCTATATTGTCGACAATATACTTGTGAGCGGTGTAGAAGAAATTATACGGATGAAGTTTGTGCTTTATGCTGTTATGAAGTTGAAAAAATCATTCGTTACTGATTCAAATCCAAGTTCTTTCATTGATTCTCCAAATATTTTCAACCCACCTCCACAACCCCAGACGTATTCTTGTGAGTTTTGTGGAAACAATGATCATTATGGTTACGATTGTCCACCTCAAGTTCCGTTTATCTATAATCCGGAACCGTGTTACAATCAAGACTTTGATAACGATTTCCCACAAAGTTTTTGTTAATACAAATAAACCGGTAACAAATGATTATCTCACGATCTTATCTCACGTTCTTCCTAGATTAGCAATAAGTTTTATTAATGACAAAACATAATAAAAACATCATTCTCAAATCTCTTACTATCTCTAAAAACTTAATCTTGTAGAAAAACACAAATTGTCACAAAAAAAAATAAAAGTATATGATTTTATACACAAAATGTTTTTTTACACTCTAGATTAATTACATGATCTCAGCAAGATTTTGCAAAATCAAAATTCAATTTTGGTTAATGTAGGCCGGTGGCCGGCTGCTTTTGCTGTCAGGTGCCCTTTCTTCAATAGAAACCGGAAGAACCGGGCTACAGTGTTGAGCCGAGCTATTTTTGAGTTGAGCTATTTTGTTTGAGTTATATTGATTTGAATTGTGTTGAATTGAGCTGATTGATTCTGTAGTATGTGATAGTTCATGATATGCCATGCAACTGTTTATCTTTATCACAGTAATGTTGGAATTGTTTTGAAATGTTTTCAGGTTGGTGTCTAAAACCTATGGCATCTCACTAACCTAGTGTTGACGTGTTTTAGCATTGTTTTCAGGTAACTCAGGTGATTGAAGATCTATGATTTTGCTATTCCGTTTTATTTGAGCAATATGTGGATTTGATTTCTAGACTTTGTTTTGATATTGTAAGACTTGTATGGATGGTAATCCTTATCATTCATATTTGGTCGTTGGATATTTTTTTTGTTGGATGTTATCATGACACGTTGTGTCTTTGCATTTATTACACTATTTAGTATTCCTCTATAAAGATACCATGTGCTATGTTAATATCTTTCATGTTATGCCTCGCGTTTCCACCTTGGCGGGGTGTGACATGTGTCCCCGGTTATCGCTTTCTATACTCTCTCTTTTATTTGCATTTTATATCTCTTACATCATAATCAAATATCAATATCCTAACCATTTCGCAAAAAGTTTTAAACAAGTTTTACAAGGCAACTAATAATCAAGAAAACTATTCAACCCCCCTTTCTAGTTTTTCACAATTGGCATCAAGAGCTAGGTTACCAAAGTTTTTAAAATAAATTGTATTTTAAATCTTTAAACGATTATGGATTCGGAAAACTACAAAGAATGTCAATCTATGCAACGACCACCTCTATTCGAGGCAAATTGTTTTATATATTGGAAAAACCGCATTGAAACTTATGTGAAATCTAAGGATATTGATCTTTGATACTTCATAGCCTATGGTGACTACAAACCTACCCTCAAAGATAAAGATGGCAAGGATGTAGTTACTCCATATGAAAAGGTTGATGAAAATCAAAAGAAAATGCTTTCCAAAAATAATGAAGCAAAAATGGTTTTATACAATGCTTTACCTAAAAAGGAATATGAAAGAATTTTCATGTGTGACACAGCTCAAAATATTTGGGACTCTTTAATAACTACCCACCAAGGTAACAAACAAGTTAAAGATAATAAAATTGATCTTTTTGTACAAAAATATGAAGAGTTTACAATTACGGATGATGAAACCATTGACTGTGCCTTTTCTAGATTTAATACCATTATTACCTCTCTTAAAGCACTTAATGAATCTTTTTCGAGTCGTAATCATGTTAGGAAATTCTTAAGAGCCCTTCCATCCAAATGGCTACCAAAGGTGACGGCGATAGAAGAATAAAAAGACTTATCAAAACCATCTCTAGACGAACTAGTTGGTAATCTTAGGGTCTATGAGGTAGTACTTGAGAAGGACTTGGAGATTGCAAAGAACAAGAAAGAAAAATATAAATCTCTAGCCTTAAAAGCAAGACAAGTCTTGAGTGATGAAGATGCATCTTCCTCGGATAGCAATGATGAAGAATATGCAATGGCCGTAAGGGACTTCAAAAAATTCTTTAGAAGAAGAGGCAAGTTTGTCCGACAACCCTACGTCGACAAAAAGAACTTCCGTAAAGTTAAGGAAGACAAGAAGGAAGACCAAAGGTGTTTCAAGTGTGGTGATCCAAATCATTTTATTAGTGATTGTCCTAAATATTCTTTCGGCGATCAAAAGGCCTTTGTCGTCAGAAGTTGGAGCGACAGTGGAGATGACTCCAAAAAGGAAGAGATATGTCTCATGGCTCACTCAAATGAGGTATTATCCGACACCCTTTATTATAGTAGTTCATCACTAGATAATGAGTCTAGGGAAAATGAGTATGACAAACTTTGTCAAATTAGTCTTAGAATTATTAACAAGAACAAACACCTAAAGACCAAAAATGAATCACTAAAAAGGAATGTTAGCGAACTTAAAACCAAGATAGACATATTAGAGAAGGGTAAGGAAATAAGTAACAAATGTGATGTTTGTGACAAGCTTAAAATGGAAATTGAGTCTCTAAAACTAAAACTAGCTAGTTTCGAAAATAGTAGTTCATCTTTGCGAAAAATGGTCGAAATGCAAAAACCGTCAAAAGACAAGTGTGGATTAGGATACACAGAGGACATAGCTTCGTGTAGCAACAATAAAATCAAAAAATTGGGTTCCCAAATTTTCAAAAAGCCTACTGTAGAACCGCAGTGCCGATTCTATTCCCAACAGAACCGGCCAGTTCATGCGAACAGCACCGTCCCCCCATCTGATGGACCTGCAGGAAAAATAGGAAAGAAACTAGGATCAAACATCCGTAAAGAATAGACGACTCCATCTTAATAGCCAACATTCTATTATTAGGCACACCAAAAAGTAACAAACAACCACCGATTCTAAAACTTGGTCAAAGCCATGGAAAAAGTAGAATCCAAACGCCCCATAAAACGACCCATAGGAGACCTAATGTCTTATTTCCCAAGAGCGACTATCATCAAGTCGGTTGGAACTATGGTACATAAAATGAACAACAATTTCAACCACCTATGTACAATCAATTGAGTCCTTTCCCTTCATTCCCATACATGGGATAACCAAACGGTATGCATAACACTAACGGACCCATGAGATATTAGGGACCAAATGCTTGAGTTGTTTTATGGATCTAGGTACGTCAAAAGGTGAATCTTGAACCGGATGAATGGATCCAAGATATCAGTTGCTCAAGACACATGACGGGAAACAAAGATCTATTCTCATCCTATAAAATGTTCAATGAAGGTAATGTGTTGTTTGGTAGCAACACTAAAAGTAAGATCATCGGCAAGGTACAATACTCAACAACTCTATCACTATTCATGATGTAGTCACGTAGAAAAAATTCTTAGCTTAATCTCTTAGTGTAGGTCAGAATAATGGCATAAAAAGTGTAAGGTACATTAAGTGAACTGACAGCGAAATAATTAAAGATGCATAAACCATTAGAAAAAGAATTAGAGAAAACGGCTTCCATTATGTAAATGAGAACTCACCAAAAAGATGCTCTTTTTAACCTCTAAGATGATACTTCTTTCGACTTATTGGCATCTAAGGTTGGCTCACCCAATATGCGACTAATACAATCGCTCATCCTCTAAAGAGCTAGTTAGAAACTTACCAAAACTAAAATTTAAAAAACATTTTTGCGACGCTTGCAATGTCGGAAAACAAGTACATGAAAGCCATAAGGCTAAAAACATGGTTTCTACTTCTAAGTGTCTAGAACTTTTGCATATGGACTTGTTTGGACCATCAGTCGTTCAAAGTTACAGAGGAAACTTCTACACTTTGGTCATTGTCGACGACTATTCAAGATACACTTGGACAAGATTTTTAAAACATAAAAATAAGGCTTTTGATCATTTTGAAATATTAAGTAAAAAGATTCAAGTCCAAAAGGGTTGCCCCATTATTTCAATCCGTACGGATCATGGTCAGGAATTTGATAATGAAGTATAATTCGGAGCCTTTTGTGATGCCAACGGAATTATTAAATAACTTTTCAGCTCCACGTATCCATAATCAAATGGGTAGTAAGAACGATAAGAATAAACCCTACAAGAAATGAGTCTATAACCATGCTCAATGAAACAATCAATTTCCTCAAAAAATTTGGTGTAAAAGCGTCGACACCTTCCACCTACATACTTAAATAGAATCCTATTAGACCTTTCCCTGGAAAAACTCCTATGGCTTTTTCAAGGCAGAAAACCTAACCTAAGAATATATTTAAAGTACTCGGTAGCAAATGCATTTCTCTTAATACCAAAGACTACCTAACCAAATATGAACCCAATAGCAATTAATGCATATTCTTAGGTTTATTCTTCTAATAGTAAAGCAAACAATGAGCTAAATAAAGAACCAGAAAGTTGAAGAATCTCTTAATATAAAATTTGATGAAAGTCCTCCTCCTAAATCACCACCCTTAGTAGATGATGATTTGCTTGAAATCAATATCATAGAAAATCAAGATAAAGACTTAGAAGTCAAGGAAAATGAACCATTAAACAAAGAAATTGCCAACATCAAAGAGTCTAAAGATCATCCCATAGAAACCGTCATAGGAAGTCTCAATCAAAGAACTCTAAGATCTCAAGTTCAAAATCAAAGCAATTTTTTCTGTTTTGTCTCCTCGATAGAACCCAAAAACATTAAGGAAGCCATACAAAACGAAAGTTGGTCTATGGCTATGCAAGAAGAACTAAATCAATTTAAAACAAATGATGTATGGAGTCTCGTTCCCCCTCCTAAAAACCAAACCATCATAGGTACAAAATGGGTCTTTAAAAACAAACTTGACGAAAATGGTGTCGTGTCTAGAAATAAAGCAAGACTAGTAGCACAAGGATACAATCAACAAGAGGGAATAGACTTCGATGAAACCTATGCCCCTGTGGCAAGATTAGAATCTATAAGAATCCTTCTTGCGTATGCTTGTGCTCATGACTTCAAACTTTTTCAAATGGATGTCAAAAGTGCTTTCCTAAATGGTTTTATAAACGAAGAAGTATATGTAGCTCAACCTCCCGGATTCATAGATTTCGAAAAACCCAACCACGTCTTCAAACTCAAAAAAGGCTCTCTACGGTCTCAAACAAGCACCCAAAGCTTGGTATGATAGACTCAAAGCCTTCCTCCTTGACCACAAGTACACCATGGGATTAGTAGATAACACCTTATTTACTAAGAAAAGAAACTCACATATCATCATTGTCCAAATCTATGTGGGCGACATCATCTTCGGATCAACTTGTTAAGAATTGTGCGATGATTTCTCAGAAATCATGCATAATGAGTTTGAAATGAGCATGATGGGTGAATTGAATTTCTTCCTTGGTCTACAAATCAACAATTTGATATGAATCTTTTTAGATCAATCTAAATACTAAATCGAAGCTAAAGAAAATTCGGTCTTAAAGACTCCAAACCAATCAAAACTCTTATGTCATCCAAAATCAAACTCACTCATGACGAAGACGGAGAACCAATCGACGACACTAAATATCACGGCATGATTGGTAGTTTACTCTATTTAACGGCTAGTCGCCCGGACATCATGTTTAGTGTTTGTCTTTGTGCTCGTTTTCAAGAAGCACCAAAAACCTCTCACCTTGAAGCCGTAAAAAGGATTTTTAGATACATAAAAGGTACGTCCCACCTAGGCTTATGGTATCCCAAAGGAACCGTCTAAAACAAAATCGGCCTATGCCGATTCCGACCACGCCGGAGACTACATCGCTCGTTAAAAGCACAAGTGGATGTAATGTACCTCGTAGGTTGTTGTCTCACATCCATGGTCTCTCAATGAAACAAAACGCCTAGCTATCTCAATCACCGATAGCTGAAGATTCTCCCCCGAAAAGCTTGCCAACCAGCCATAATGGATGAACACAAGCTCTAGTAGACTATGACGTTAAGTTAAATGACGTACCCGTTCTTTGTGACAATAAGGGTGCAATAGACTTAAGAAGAAATCTTGTTCTACACTCTTGTACCAAACATATAGAAATCCGTCATCATTTCCTTCGTGACAACGTTCAAAAAGGAAATATCTCTATAGAAAAGGTAGCCTCCGAAGACAACATAGCCGACATTTTAACTAAACCACTTAAAAGAGAACCCTTCAACCTTCTTCGACTAGGACTCGGGCTCATGGAACCAAACGCTTAAAACCTTTCTCTTAAAAATACTCCCTCATTTATGTCAAATCATCTTCTTACCTCTTACTACATTGTTTAATACAAATAAAAACGTTTTTGTATGACTTGTCTCGTGAACGTATACAAAGAAACACATGGTCAATATGTCATTTCAAACACGTTCATTGTAATTTTGTGTTTTTTAGGGTGGTGAGCTATATTAAAAGGAGGCTTAGGGTGTTTCTCAAAATTCATTTTTCCTTGTCCTTGAGTCAAGAGAACCGCACCTCCAACATATCATGAAAATTTCTTCTTCAAATTTTTTTCTCTCGATCGGCGGTGCCATCGTGTTTGGCTGCCGGTTCCATTAGACAATGGCACCGGCAGAACCGCCTGAACTGTATAACATTTTTTTTACATACGAATTTTACAAAAACTCATTTCAAATTTTCCCTCCATATCACATCAATCAGCTCTTAAGGCTAGAGGTTGACTTTAGGGTAAATCTAATCATTAGATTATATCAACATTAACAAGTAATGCATTAATTTTGACATACATCTTCTTCTATAAAAGGAAGTGATTTGTAACTTCATTCTCATGATTCTCCCTCACAATGCCTAAAGAAAACAAAACCAATTTAAAGAGAACCGCTAGGATAAGCATAAGGCCATGTTGCTTCAACAATCCACGAACTTCATCACCTCCCTATCAACCATTATCACCTCCATCGGACTATACTTCAGGTCCTCTACCAACTTCTCCAATCTCGACTTCTCCTATTTTACCAACTCATCACAATAGTGATTTATTAACAACTCCTAGATCAACACCTCCATCTTTGACTTCACCTCCTCCGACACCTATCCAACCATCCAAGCTCATATCACCGCTTGCCATCAACCTTGATCCTATATAACTCTTGTTCTCCACTCCACCGACTTCTCCTCAAGCTTTCATTGACTCTCTTGATGATCTCCCACCATCAACTACTAACCCTCCACCACATTGACCATCTTTTGACACTAATGAACGAATGGCAAATGCACCTCCTCCTTTCACTCTTTTATTCAACCTATTATCCCCTCGCCAACTCTAAACTTGGAACCACCTATCCCACCATTTCCACCTCAATGTTCACCAAATCTACCTTCAATCGTCCCACCACTTCCGCCATTAGGACCTAACAATCCTTTTCCCATGCTCACCCATGAAATGTTTTGTGAACATTGCCAAAGAACTCAAGTCTTAGTTGACAATCTCCAAGGAGAAATGAGATTCATTCTCAACCACATTCTCGACCGGCGCGAATTATCACGCATAAACATCTAATAATAAGACTTAAGAAGTAGAACAAAATAATAGATCCATTAGGAATCTTCGTTAAGAATCTCTTGTCTTATTGTAATGTCTTTTATGCTATCTCTAATAAAAAAAATAGTTGTGCTATATCAATTGTTATCTCATGATCATTCAAAATTATGTTCAAAATTCGTGGACTTTGACTTTTCATAAGTCAGCCGGTTCTGTCCGACAACAAGCCGGTTCCATTGACAGAACAGAACCGGCTGGCCGGTACTACAGTGTGTTCTTCTATTTCTTGGACCTCTAACTTTTCTTTGTAGGTACTCACAAAGCAAGGGGGAGCACCTCTCATTATTTCTAACATATTTGTTTTGTAGCTACCTTAGCATTTTTCAAGGGGGAGCTTTCCGTCTTGCCAATCTTTTCAATTTACATACAAAGCATTCCATCTTTTTGTTTCGACAAAAAGGGGGAGAAAGAACTAGTTTAAAATACATCTAAAACCAGTAAATCAATTTCTTGCATTTTAAAACTATGTTTTGTCATCAACAAAAAGGGGGAGATTGTTAATAACAAATAAACAATAAAATGATTATCTCACGATCTTATCTCACGATCTTCCTAGATTAGCAATAAGTTTTATTAATGACAAAACATAGTAAAAACATCATTCTCAAATCTCTTACTATCTCTAAAAACTTAATCTTGTAGAAAAACACAAAGTGTCACAAAAAAAATAAAAGTGTATGATTTTATACACAAAATGTTTTTTTACACTCTAGATTAATTACATCATTCATGACCTAATCAAATGCAGCAAATCCAAGGGCAATCTTACAAGATTACACATGATCTCTCAAGATTTTGCAAATCAAAATTCGGATTTGGTTACTGTAGGCCGGTGCCCTTGCTTTTGGCTGCCGGTGCCCTTCTTCAATAGCACCGGAAGAACCGGGCTACAGTAAAGTTTTTGGCTATAAATACCAAGCCATTTATCATGTTTTCACACATCTTTCTCATCTAAAATACTCTCTAATCATCTGATCTCTCTCTCTCTCTCTCTATTTCTTGTATATCTTTCTTTAGTCTTGTGTAGGTAATTTCCTTCAAAGAAGAAATTGCCAAATACGCGTTCGAGACGACCAAGTCACAAGTACCTTGTGTTCGATCTCCATCACTCCTTCAAGATCATCTTGCTGTAGTTTATAGCTGTGAATATCATTGTTAGTTGTATACCAAGTATAGTAGTGTTGATATTGATTCTATCGTGTGAAGAATCCGGTGATTATCTTTGTATCGTACAAGAAGTGTAACCACGTTGTGAGGCTTCTCCGCCGGTTGAAAGGAGATTGGTGACTAGTGTTTAACAAACTCTCGAGTAGGTGACTCGGGGAGTGGAGTAGGGCAAGGAAGGTGTCCTTGTTGCCGAACCACTATAAATACTTGTGTCCTGGTTATCGCTTTCTATACTCTCTCTTTTACTTGCATTTTGGATCACTTAGATCATAATCAAATATCAATATCCTAACCATTTCGCAAAAAGTTTTGAACAAGTTTTTAAAAGGCAACTAATAACCAAGAAAACTATTTAACCCCCCCTTCTAGTTTTCCACAGAGCAACAACAACAAGTGCTAATGGGTTTGCATTCTTGGCTATTCTCTCAGCACGGATGTAATTAACTTCCTTTTGATACTGTTTCAAAACGTCAAAGAGCTTGTGATATGAGACTGTGTCCAAGTCATGATTTTGCTTGACAATTGTCACAAATCTTGACCATTCTGGTTGAAGTTGTTGAAGAACTGAACATTGACTTACATCGTAGCAACTGTCAAGTTGTTTCTTACCATTTCATTCATCATCTTGTAAAATCTGGAGTAGTATAACTCAATTGACTCTCCATCATAAGAAGTGAATTTACCAAACTCCCAAAACAAATTGGTCTTGACATCTTGAATGTTAAGAGATTCACCCTGTTGTAGTCGTTCAATAGCTATCCACATGTCATGAGCTGTCTTGCAAGCATCAACAATTGAGTATATTTCATCCCTAATTTCAGTCAATAGCAAATGAATTGCTTCCTTTTCTGATTGATAATGGTCTTTGTTTTCAGGAGACATATTTGAGAGTGTCTCAACTGCTGTTCGTTCTGAAACTTCTAGAGAATAATTTGTGGCTGGTACAGCTGAAATTATGTCAGTAGAAGGTGTGTAAGGACCTTCAAGAATGCATTTTCTCAGGGCATCATAATTTGGTCTTGTATCAATATATCTTAAGAAACGTGATTGCCATTGAGCATATCTTCTCGTTGCAAGCATTGGTAGTCGATCTCTTGATCCAGCTGCCATGATGTTGTTATGCATTTGATTGTCGGTTGTGGAAGTTGTGATTGGAGTAGTCATGATGAATGGATTTGTTTGTTATGAAGTGAAAATGATTTGTAGTATCTTAAGTAGATGTGTTGTGATTGGATTGTGGTTTTGTTGTTCTTAAATTGAATATTGTGGTTTTGGGTCGAAATTAAGTTGTTTTGGAATCACACGGACAGAGTTTCGTTTCCCAAATTGCGATAAATGATAACTAAACTTTTCCAACAACGTCTCTTTTAAAGTTGTTTTCTATGATTATGATTGTTGTATCCATGAAGTAATACACAGGTTATCTTCCGCTGCTATATTGTAAAAATGGGGGTGTTACAGGTTACGATTCCTGTGGGGACCTAAACACATTTTCTCTGATTAAATAATGAAACACATGTTTGTAAAACGTCTCATTTGGGTCATTTTCTATTATCTTGGTGTATTGTGCTATTTAGTAACACCCATTGTAATTTCCGCTGCGCAATCTAAAAATGGGGGTGTTACAAAACCGTTGGCAAAAAAAATTAAGCAAACCGCTGCCAAATTTTTGAACAAACCACTGTCTCTTTCAAAGCACTAAACCGCTGCCTAATTTTACCAAACCATTGTTGACTTTTTAAATGGGCAGAGTTTCATTTAGATAAACCATAAAAGGAATAAACCGCTGCACCTGTATCAAACCGCTATGCAGAGGTTTAAGCAAACCGCTATGCAAAGGTTTAAGCAAACCGCTATGCAGTGGTTTAACCAAACCGATGTACGATATTTTTGGGGACCACTATCAAACCTCTGCTAGTACTATTCTTTTGTTCTTTTGCTAAAATTCGACTAAAAAACAAAACAAGGTACTTGCAACACCAACCTGCTATTAAGAACACATTGGCTTGAAAAATAAGCCACAAAGTTTCAAATAAGCTTAATAGGAATCCACATAAGCTATGAATAAGCTACGAAAATCAAATCAAATAAGCTACAAACTACGATGTCAAGGAAAGTATAACCCTTGACTAGTTTAAAGCCAAAAAAAACCAAACCGTGAGTTTGAGCTTGAACAAAAATGAACCAAATAAGCTAAAAGTCTATCTATAAGCTTATTTAAACCAAGAATTCATTCACCTAATTAGCCATAAGTGTTACAAAATCAAGAAAGAACAAACTTAGAAGATAAATAAGCAAGACCAATAAGCCCACGACTTATTAGCTTAAAAATAAGCCACGATTTTCAAATAAACCACAAAACCCCCCCCCCCCCCCGCTACCACCCCCCCCCCCCACCCCCCACACCCCCCCCTCCCCCCCCCCCCCCCCCCCTCCCCCCCCCCCCCCCACCCCCCCCCCCCCCCCCCCCCCCCCCACCCCCCCCCCCCCCCCCCCCCCCCTCCCCCCCCAACCCCCCCCCCCCCCCCCCCCCCCCCCCCCCCACCCCACCCCCCCCCCCCCCCCCCCCCCCCCCCCCCCAACCACCCCCCCCCCCCCCCCCCCCCCCCCCCCCCCCCCTCCCCCCCCCCCCCCCCCCCCCCCCCCCCCCCCACCCCCCCCCCCCCCCCCCCCCCCACCCCCCACCCCCCCAATCACCTAAATACCCCTTGGCTCTTGACACCACATGTATCCTAAAATCTATGTCATCTTCACTCGTAGAACACACGAATTAAACAAGAAAATAGGAAGAGAAATGAAGAGAATTCTAGAGAGAAGTTAGAGAGAGAAATTAGAGAAAGAAAAAGAGATGGTTGTATTCTTGCAAATGTGAGAAAATACAAATGAGAACCAACACCCTCTCCACACTTGGAGAGGGGTATTTATACTTGTAACAATCCGTATTTTCACGACATTTTACGTCAATAAATATTCAATTATTTATTTTAAATTTGTACGCGTCCACTTTAAATTTTTATCGTTTAGTTAAATCGCGTAAACTAAAAATCAACATTCAACGTAAACGGGCATCAAACAAATAAAAGTTTACGTCAAACAAGTGTTATATAATTATTACGGAGATAATTATGGACTTTTCACTTTTTATTTTAATTTTTTTACGTAAAACGTTTACGTTTCGCAATAAAACGCTTTCATGCATGCATGGGAACCCATAAACCCACCTATACTTCAACAAATACCTACTATTATACCTAATACCCAAAAATCATATAAACTTATACATATTAAGGAAGCTAGCCATGTATATTCATACACACTTTATACACGTTCCAAATTAAATCAAACTACTTCCACTAACTTTACTTTTACATAAACAAATGTATTCCATAACCAATATATAAACCAAAAAGCTTTCTTGTTTTCTTCTTTTGCTTCCATTCACACGACACAACATATATACATTATTGAAGCATGCACTGAAATATCACTATCATTCTTACACATCTCTTACACAACCATACTCTTCCTTACACAACCATGCCTTCCTTACACACCTAGCCTTTGTTTATTATAAACATCATGAAGAAAACATAGTAAAATGGGACTATAAAACTCACCTGATGCTCAGCTTACTTGACAAGATCTTGCACACAATCTAATCATAAGACTAAGAGTAATCCGACCAAACCAGGTGACCAGACCAGACTGCCACATCAGCGTCATCTTAGCTTTCTCTCTCTTAGACCAAACAGTGACCAAACCTTTGTAATTCGACCGGACAAGTGACCAAACACTTTTGCTAAAAAAATAAAAATTTCATTCAAGTCATTTATGAAAATTAAAATTTCATTCAAGTCGTTTATGAAAATTAAAATTTCCTTCAAGTCATTTATGAAAATTTATCATGACAACCAACCGTTCAATCTCTTTCAAATACATTTATATACATTTTTGTTCAATCTTTTTCTCCATTTAATCTCCTCATTTCCTCTTTATGTTAACAATAAATGTATATGATTCAATGCAAAGCTAATTTACTCAGTAAGTTATTCGAGAAAAAGTAGAGCAATAATTTCGTTAAGGACATTCAGTATCAATAAATGCATACATTTTTGTTGCATGGCACATTATTGATGTTATTAATTATTTCATGAAACATTTAAAAATATAGTGTCCAAATCAAGTAAAAGGGTTATTTCTAGAAAGGTGGTCCCAAATATATTTTGCCATTTTTTGTCTTCAATTTGCTCGGTGAACATGTAGCCCCAACAAATGAAAAGGGTGGGTATGTTTGGTCTAAGTAATGGGGAGTAGGGTGGGGTTGCATGAAGACCAACCAAACCGTAGGGTGGGACTACCATCAGTCTAACAAAACACAAGTTACACTCAGTTAGTTGAATGCCCAAGCCAATGTAACAATAACATGATAGACCTCTAAACCTAACACTAAGTTTATGATCCTTTATATGCATATCCCAAATCATTTTCATACTCTATATAGTCTTAACCATTAACTTCCAACTTTTACAATTTCTGGCTAAATTTTGTTGTCACTTTGTGACCACAAATAAAATACCAAAACACATAATTA
>BQNB010090760.1:0-27059 GCA_026074375.1 Tanacetum coccineum | reverse complement strand
GAACCACTATAAATCTTGGTTTGATTGTTTCTTCTCTCATCTCTTTATATTGTTGTGATTGTTATTTAGTATTGGTGTAGTTATTTACTTTGTTGATTCATATTGTTGATTGGTTGAACATACAACTCGAATCTAAGTATTTTAAAAGCAAACTTTTAAAACATAAAACGAACCTGTAAACTATTCAACCCCCCTCCTTTTAGTTTCCACAATTGGTATCAGAAGCCAAGGTCACTTAAGATTTTTAAAATATACTATATTTTAAAGCTTTGACCGATCTATGGATTCCGACAAATATCTAGAAGGGCAATCCATGCAAAGACCACCACTTTCTGAAAGTGACAGTTTTATTTATTGGAAAAATAGATTCGAGACATATGTTAAATCAAAAGATCTTGATCTTTGACATGCTATTACTAACGGTGATTTTCAACCTATTCAACAAAATCCGAAAACCAAATTAGATGAGGTTATCCCTTTTGAAAAACAAAGTGATGATATTAAAAAGAAGCTTGCGAAAAATAACAAAGCTAAAATGGTAATTTACAATGCTTTTCCAAGAAAAGAATATGAAAGAATTTTTATATGTAATACAACAAAAGATATTTGGAAAACTTTGTTAATCACCCATCAAGGTAATAACCAAGTCAAGGATAACAAGATCGACCTTTTGGTACAACAATATGAACAATTCGTCATTTCTGAAGACGAAACTATAGATAGTGCTTTTGCTAGATTTAATACTGTCATTACTAGTCTAAAAGCTCTTGATGAAGGTTATTCTAGCAAGAATTATGTTAGTAAATTTCTTAGGGCTCTACATCCTAAATGGAGAGCAAAGGTCACGGCGATTGAAGAGTCGAAAGACTTAACATCACTGTCACTTGAGGAACTCATCGAGAATCTCAAAGTTCACGAGATGATCATCAAGAAAGATTCTAAAATAGTCAAAGCTAAGGGAGAAAGAAAATCTCTTGCTTTAAAGGCTAAGAAATAATATAGTGATGAAGAGTGTTCGACCTTCGGAAGTGAAGATAAAGAATACGTCATGGCGGTTAGAGACTTTAAGAAGTTCTTTAAGAGAAGAGGTAGATTCGTGAGACAACCTCGGAATGACAAAAAGACGTTCCAAAGAAGCCGCGATGACAAGAACGGTAAAGGCGATAGAAAATGCTTTAGATGTGGCGACCCAAATCATCTTATTGGAGAATGTCCAAAACCACCGAAAGACAAGAACCAAAGTGCTTTTGTCGGAGGTTCTTGGAGTGATAGCGGTGAAGAAGATGATGAGAAGGTCAAAGACGAAACGTGTCTTGTAGCTCAAGCATCAAGTGAGGTATGTTTTGAATCCTCTTACTTTAATGATGAAAACTCATCAATAGATGATTTAGTTTTAGATAATGAATATGATAAACTGTGCAAATTAAGTTTAAAGATAATCACTAAAAACAAAAGATTAAAAGCCACTAGAAATAGTCTAGAAAAAGAACTCAGTATTCTAAAAGAAAAAGTGTCTTCAACTCACTCGAGGTGAAAACAAGGAGTGGATCTCGAATGTGTAAAAATTTCATATGCTTATAAATTATGGGGATGAAAAACTCAAAGAGGAAGCCATTAGATTAAATAAATTTGAAAAGAGTACACATTGTCTAAATGAAATGCTAAGTAATCAAAAACCCTCCGGTGAAAAATTGGGTTTAGGGTTTAGTTCATTTGAAGCATCATCTTGTGGAACTAAAGAAATAAAATTTATGAAAGCTCAGAAAAAGGCGTCCTCTGATGGAGGTCCCATAAATATGGGCGGCCCCCATATTGTACAGGCGGCCCTTAAAATAATTATGGGACCGCCAGCAGCTACGCCTGGATCTAAGAAAAGTGTGTCTTTTCAAAAATCTATTTTGGGTCCTAGACCAAAACACATAATAGTAAACAATGTCAAAGTTCTTGTTGCTAGTGATAATGAAGTTAAACAATTTTATAAGCCATTGTCAAACTCAGAGTCGGATTTTCTAAACCTAATCTTAGATCAAAAACTTCACCACCTAGAAGAGTCAATAATAATTATCCTCGTCCTAAGACACCGCAAACAAAAAGGAACGTTGGTCGACAAAATCAATCTCATGGCTTTCCTATAACTTGGAACAATTCCCAACCTCAAAGTTACATGCCATGGGAAATGTATCTTCCATTTCTACATCCTAACCAATTGCATCAAATGCAAGGGATGTTTAGCACTAACAACTTTGGATCCATGAGATATTAGGGACCAAATGTTTTTGTTATTATCTTATATAAATAGATATGCCTTGGAGTCGACTTGAAACCCGATGAGTGGATAAAAGATAGCGGATGCTCTAAACACATGACGGGTAACCGAATGCTCTTCTCAAGCTACCAGGCATACAATGTAATGTTATTTTTGGTAGCAATCTTCGCGGTAACATCATTGGCAAAGGTACAATTTCTAATGACTCTCCCAAAGTAGATAATGTAGAACATGTAGATAACTTAAGATTTAACTTGCTAAGTGTAGGACAAATATGTGATAATAAATGTAAAGTACCTTTCTCTAAATAGGATAGTGAAATTACTAAGGATGGTAAGGTCATAGGTAGAGGTATTAAGAAGAAAGGCTTATATGTGATGAAATTAGGAAATAAGCCAAAAGACCAAATCTGTCTAGCAACGATTGATGAAAACTCCACGTTGTGGCATAGGAGATTAAGTCACGCAAATATGTGTCTCATTCAATCGTTAGCAACTAAGGAATTACTTAGAAACCTACCTAATCTTTAGTTTGATTAACACTTCTGTGATGCTTGCAAAATTGGAAAACAAGCTCACGCTAGTCACAAAGCTAAGAATATAGTCTCAACGACTAGATGCTTAGAACTCATTCACATGGATCTCTTCGGTCTATCCGCCATATGGAGTTACGGAGGAAACCGCTACACCTTAGTCATAATATATTACTACTCTAGGTATACTTGGACTAGATTCCTTAAGGACAAAACCAAAGGCTTTGATCAATTCGAAATAACCGACCACGGTAGGGAATTTGATAATGAGGTGCAATTTGGAGAGTTTTGTAATGCCAATAGAATTACAAATAACTTCTCGGCTCTACGCACCCCTCAATCAAATGGCGTGGTTGAAAGGAAAATAGGACACTTCAAGAAATGAGTAGGACTATGTTAAATGAGCAATCATTACCATAAAAGTTTTGGTGTAACGTTGTAGATACTTCAACATACATTCTCAGCCGAGTCCTAATTAGAGCCATCCTAGGAAAAACATCTTACAAACTCTTAAGAGGTAGGAAACATACTCTTGATTATTTAAGAGTGTTTAGAATCAAGTGCTTCATTTTAAAACACTAAAGACTATCTTAATAAGTTTGACCTAAAGTCATACGAAGGTGTCTTTTTAGGTGACTCCCAAAATAGTAAAGCCTACATCATCCGTAATAAACATATTAGGAAAGTTAAAGAATCACTCAATGTGACATTCGATGAAACTCTTACACCCCCTAAGACATCACCCTTGGTGGATGATGACTTAGATGAAGAAGAAGAAATTAAGGTTACCGAAAACAAAAACTTAGAAAATGACATTAAGGATGAAACTTTAGAGACTGACGAAATAGTCAATATTAAGGAGTCTAGGAACCATCCATTAGAAAATGTCATAGGAAACCTTAACCAAAGAACCCTTAGATCACAAGTCCAAAACCAAAGTAACTTCTTTTGTTTTATATCAACTATAGAACCTAAGAATGTGAATGAAGCCTTAACGGATGAAAGTTGGATAGTCGCCATGCAAGAAGAATTAAATCAATTCATTGCTAACGACGTTTGGGAGTTAGTTCCACAACCTAGGAATATGACAATCATAGGAACTAAGTGGGTGTTTAGAAATAAGTTAGACAAGAACGGTATTGTTTCTCGAAATAAGGCTAGCTTAGTTGCTCAAGGCTATAATCAACAAGAGGGCATCAATTATGATGAAACTTATGCTTCAGTTGCTAGACTTGAGTCTATTAGAATACTATTAGATTATGCTTATGCTTTAGATTTTAAGCTATTCCAAGTGGATGTAAAAAGTGCATTCCTGGACAGTTTTATCAATGAGGAGGTATATGTGGCATAACCTCTGGGATTCATTGACTTCGAAAAACCAGATCATGTTTGTAAACTAAAGAAAGCTTTATATGGTCTTAAACAAGCACCCAAAGCTTGGTATGATAGATTAAAAGCTTTTCTTATTAAGCATGAATACAAAATGGGAATGGTAGATAGCATAATTTTTGCTAAGAAGAAAAGTTCAAACCTCATCATAGTTAAAATATATGTCGATGACATTATATTCGGTTCGACTTTTCAAACATGTGTGATGAATCTACAAAAATCATGCATGACGAGTTCGAGATAATCCATGATGGTGTAAAACTTAATCTTATTCCTTTGGATTTACAATAAAACAAATGGAAGACGGTATCTTCTTTAATCAATCTAAATATATTAAAAAATGCTTAAGGAATTTGGCTTAAAAGATTCTAAACCAATGAAAACCCCCATGTCCTCGGATACTAAACTCACAAAAGATGAAGAATGTGAGTCAGTAGATAGTACCAAGTATTGAGGAATAATAGGTAGCTTACTCTACCTAACAAGCAGTAGGCCTGATATCATGTTTAGTGTCTGCCTTTGTGCACGCTTCCAAGAAGCTCCCAAAACCTCTCATCTTGAAGCGATTAAGCGTATCTTCCGATACATTAAAGGCACTACGCACTTAGGATTACGGTATCCTAAGGGGACCGGCATAGAAACCGTAGTATATGCCGACTCTAATCATGCAGGAGATTATGTTGATAGAAAGAGCACTAGAGGTATTTATACGTTTGTGGGATGTTGTTTGACATCTTGGTTCCCGAAGAAAAAAATCCAAACGCTCTTACTATTTCCACTTACCGAAGCCGAATACGTAAGTGCGAAAGGGCATTTAAAACAAGTTATGTCTGGATGAAAAAGTTTATCGACTATGGGACATTTGACCAACGACGTCCCAATTATGTACGGACAATAATGCGCGATTGACCTTACGCAAAAACCTGCTTGCAACACTCTCAAACTAATCTCATCAATATTCATCACCTTTTCTTAGTATTAATGTCAGAATGGTACATCATCTCTATCGATAAAAATGAGTCCGCGACAATATCGCCAACATTCTACTAAACCTTAAACGTGAATTCGTTTAAATCTATCTACATCTTTGTTTAGGAATGAGGTAAACACATGCCATTATTCTTCTTTTCTTCTGTACGATTCTTGTCTGTGTTCCACTTGTGTCGTGACAACCTTACATACTTCATCACGAAGTACTTTATGCATTTTGTAATTCGTGAAATTACTAAATTATACGTCATCTTCTTTAGTAATATGTTTGTCAAAATATCAAGTCCAAACACTCATTGGAGGCGGGCAACAATTATCGGTGGGAGACCCCCATTTGGTTATAGGGACCGCTCACAGTAAGGACTAATTGTTTGTCACCCTCATTTTGTAATACAATACAATAACATACACTCCCACTCTGCAGCAATTGAGGTTACACGTAACCAAATACTGGTTAACCTTATTTATCATACTCTTATATCACTAATTGAAGATCAAATTCTACACAATAATCAATCATAACATCATAAAAATATCATCATTGTAAGTCATTTCATCTATTTTTTTCAAATTTGTGTCTAGGGTTCATATTGAACAAAAATTCAAAATTAGGGATTTTTATTTTTCTTATGTTTGTGTGTAATTAGGACTATAATAACACAATGTATAACTAATATGCTTCCTGTAGACATGGATTTCCACTCTATAACTCAGCTACTTTCCTTCATTTTGTTAAACACTTTTTGGAATCAAACTTTCAACTTCACATGCTTTACTTATTTAATCCACTACCTCCAAAATAAATAGTCATCACCTTCACCATCTTCATCATCTTCACAAACATCATCTGTTAGGAATTAAGAGCTTCTACAAGTTTATGTTGTTGATGGACTTAGTACTGCTATTGAAGATTGAAGAATATAGACTAAGTATGTTAGTACTGTTAGTTATAATAGTTAGTACTTCCAGTACATTGTTAGTACTGTCAATATAGTTAGTATTGCTAGTTATATAGTTAGTACTGCTTAAGTGATATGCATGAGTTATACTAAGAATATTTATGCATGATCACTTGACGTGTTTTGTAAGCCCATTAAGGTTTTCTTTAGTTTATAAAAGAACCCTACAGCATAGTAAGATACAGCAGTGTTATAAGTTTTCATAGTTAGTTATTCTATAACCTAGGCAAAATAATTGCAAATCATTATATATTTAAGTTTTGTTTACTTGTTCTTTTTGTCTTACAAGTTAGATTTCGCCATAATTGTGGTATTCATAATCATAGTTTCTCACATAGTTTGTTTGGATTATCAATGTTATACTAAGCTTTACAACAAGCTAAGATGTTTCTATTCATTAGGGACTCACAAGTGTATCAGAGCTTGTAGAGTACTTGAATAAGAAGAAACTCATTCAGAATCATATCTCTACCTACAATACATGATGTCTGGTGACGAACCTGCACCACAAATGGCACAAGTGGAATCTCCTCAAATGATATCTACTATAAAGCTACATATCCTCAAAAAAGGTAAATACACCCTTTGGTACATGAGGATGAAACAGTACCTCACAAACACAGATTATGGCTTGTGGCAAGTAATCATGAATGGTGATGAACTGTAAAAAAAACAAAGATAAGATTGGGGTTGAACACTGATAGTTACACCAAAGACTGCTCAAACTATAGGGCAAGACAAAAAGAAAGAAAAGCTAAAAGTATTCTGCTTTTGGCTATTCCTGATGAGTATCAACTGAGGTTCCATACAATCAAGTATGCCAAGTCTTTATGGGCTGCTATCAAGAGTAGGTTTGGCGGCAATGTTGAATGTAAAAAGATGCAGAAGAATGTCTTGAAGCAACAATTTGAAAACTTTTCTGTATCTAACACAGAAGGCCTAGACAAAGCATATGATAGGTTTCAAAAACTTATCAGCCAACTTGAAGTTCATGGTGCAGTTTTTTCAAATGAAGATGCATATCTGAAAAATTTCTAAAGCTATTCTTCATCATAGAACAACATAGCTTTGATTATGAGAAATAAAGAGGGTATAGATGAATTAGATATTAATGATATATACAATAACCTAAAAGTGTTTGAAGCTGACATCAAAGGTTCCTCTGGATCATCTTCAAACTCTCAGAATGTGGCCTTTCTTTCTGTAGAAGACACTAACAGTATTAATGAAGTTAATACTACCAATGGTGTTTCTACTGCAGCAGGCCATAACTCTCAAGGACAAGCCTCTTCATCATCATAAATTTTTTTTTTTTTTTACTGGATGTCTAATGGTTTTGTCTTTGCTTAATCATCAAATAGTCCACAACTAGATGATGAAGACTTAGAGCATATTGATCATGATGATTTGGAAGAAATGGACCGTAAATGGCAGGTGGCCATGCTTTCTATGAGGGTAAACAGATTCTATAGGAAGACTGGAAGAAAGTTAATCTTTAATGGCAAAGAACCTGTAGGTTTTGACAAAACCAAGGTTGAATGTTTTAACTGCCATAGAAGGGGCCATTTTGCCAGGGAATGTAGAGCACCAAGAAATCAAGGGAACAGGAATGGAGATGCAGGGTATAGGAGCAGGGACAACACCAGAAGACCTGTACCAATAGAGACCTCTGATGCATTGGTTGTTCAGGACAATGCTTTGATTGTACAAGATAGATTAGGATATGATTGGAGTTATATAGCTCAAGATGAACCAACTGAATTTGCTCTTATGGCCTACACTTCAGGATCTGACATAGAGGTATAATCTTGTTGTAAAAACTGTGTTAAAACATATGAAAAACTTCAAAAATAGTTTGATGAACATAGACAAACTCTTAATAAGGCTAATCTAGAAATTGTAGCTTATCAGTTAGGCCTAGAATCTGTAGAAGCATAATTAATTGTTCATCAGAAAAATGAAGCTATCTATGAGGAAAAGATTGCAGTATTAGAGTTTAAAGTAAAAGATAAAGGTAATACTGTCACTAGACTTACAAATTAGTTAGAACAAACTTTAAAAGAAAGCAGATTTGAAAGCTAAACTAGAACAGTTTGAAACATCTTCTAAAAACTTAAATAAACTGATTAATAGTCAAATAAGTTCTAAAGATATTACATGGTCTAGGATTGGAGATCAAATTAAATGAAAATTGATTCAAGTGGTAGTGAATTATTAATAGATGTCTTGATAGTCGTCAAGTAACTGGGTGATGACAATCAAAAACAATGCTAGGTTCAAAAGGATAATGGATATCATGCTGGTTCCTCCTTCCTTTAAACTGGGAACTACAAGCCCTCCACTTGCTGACCTATCTTTTGCAGGATTGGATGATTCTGTTTATAGGCCTACAGCAAATAAGACTAGTGCTAGTGTGTCTCAAGTTGAAACAAGTATCACCCTACATAACAATACTAGTATAGAAATGCCTAGAGTTAAATCTATTAGGCCTATTGGAGTTATCATTGAAGATTGGGTTAGTGATGATGATGAGGATATTTTTCAATCTAATGATGTCCAAACAACAGTCAAACCTAGTTTTAAAAAGATTGAGTTTACTAAAGCTAGGAATGAACCTGTTAAATCTGATAAACAAGCTGTAAAACCTAGGATGGTCACTCAATCTCCTAAGGTAGGTAGAAAAGCTAAGCAATGGGAAGATGACTCAAAACTAGGGTTAGGTTTTGGGTTTTCTAAGAAAGCTTGTTTTGTTTGTGGAAGTCACAATCATCTATCAAAAGACTGTAATTTTCATGAAAAGAGAATGCCTAAAGAATCTGTTTTGGGAAAGGGTACTGGTCATAGGGAAGTTAGACCAATTTGGAACAACACTCAAAGAATAAATCATCAAAATAAATTTGTTCCAACTGCAGTCTTAACTAGGTCTGGAAGAATACCAGTTAGTACTGCCAAGCAGTATGTTAATACTGCTACCCCTAAAAATAGAGTGAATGTTTCAAAATCAAAAATAAATACTTTTCCTAAGTCACATTCACCTATTAGAAGGCCTTTTTATAAATCAACAGTACTTAATACCAGGGTTTCAAAAGTAAAAGTTAATATTGTTAAATAAATGGTGTTAATACTGCTAGGCAATCAGCAGTTTATACTGTTAAGGGAAATGGGGTCACTGCTGTTAAGGCCTCAGCAGGTTGTGTTTGAAGACCTAAAATGACTAATTTAAACAATGGCTCCAAAGACAATAGTAGATCACGGATATCAAAAAGAGTAAATTATATTGATCCACAAGGCAGACTCAAGTCAGTAGTGGCTTGGGTCCTCAAGAGAAACTGACTCTCTTATTTTTGTACAGGGGATTCACAAAGCTTTAAAGTAATAATGAATTGTCTTGGACAAGTGGATGCTCCAGGCATATGACAGGGAACAATGCCTTTATTATGACTATCAAGATTTTGATGGAGTTTTGTTGCCTTTGGTGGAAGTACTAGAGGTGGTAAGATAACAAGTATTGGTAAGATAAGAACTAATAAAATAGACTTTGAAGTTGTGTTTTGTGAAGGAACTAAAGTTTAATCTTTTCTCAGTCTCACAAATGTGTGACAAGAAAAACAGTGTTCTTTTCACTGAAACTGAATGTCTTGTTTTGTCTCCTGACTTTAAAACTCATTGATTAAAAGTCATAGTATGCTTTGAGTCCTAAGGCAAAACACATTGTACAGCTTTGTGTAAAGAATGTTGTTCCTTCTGGAGATCTAACTTGTTTATTGCAAATGCTAAATTGATAAGTCTTAAGATGGTTGAGGGGCTGGGTCATGTGATATTTTAAAAAATGACTTAAACTTGTGATGGAAAACCTGTAAGAGGTTTATTCCTTCTAAGACTTTTGAAAGAGATGACTTATTTGGGTTGCTTGTAGAGGGGTAAGCATATTCACACAAAGCCTCCTATAAGACCAAACATGTGAGCTCTATTAGCCAACCTTTACAGATGTTGCATATGGACTTATTTGGACCAACATCTATAAGGAGTATTAACCATAAGACCTATTGCCTTGTAGTGACTGATGACTTTAGTAGGTTTAGCTGGGTTTTCTTCTTAGCCACTAAGAGTGAAAAATAGTAGATTCTTAAGATACTTTTAATAATTAGATTTAGAAAAACTAATTAAACCATAAGGTTAAAGTAATCAGGTCTGATGATGGGACAGAATCAAAAAACAGAGAAATGGATGAATTCTGTAGGCAAAAAGGGATAAAAAAGGAATATAGTGTTGACAGAACTTACAACAAAATGGAGTTGCTGAGAGAAAGAATAGGACCCTGATTGAGGCAGCTAGGACTATGCTAGCATACTCACTTCTACCTAGAGTATTTTGGGCTGAAGCAGTTAATACTGCTTGTTATGTCTTGAATAGGGTTTTAGTGACCAAGCATATAACTAGACACCTATGAACTTATTATTGGCCCAGAGCTCACCAAGCATAAGTTTCATTGAGACCTTTTGGATGTCCCTGTTATATTCTAAATACCCTATTATCCCTTTAGGCTGTTTGATGGGAAGGCTGAGGAAGGGTTTTTAGTTGGGTACTCTGTTCATAGCAAGGCTTTCAGGGTATTTAACACTGAAACCAGAAAAGTTGAAGAGAATCTGCATGTAAACTTTCTTGAAAATAAACCAAATGTTGCAGGGCAAGGACCTAACTGGCTTTTTGATATTGATTCCTTAACAAATTCTATGAATTATCAACCAGTTACTACAGGGAATCAAACTAACAAAAATGCAGGTCTACAAGAAACTAATGGCAATACATGTTTGGAAGAAAAAATGTTGATGCTGGAACCAAAACAAATGAAGAAGAGAATGTGTCTACTCAACAATATATTGTGTTCCTATTATGGTCATCTATCTCTTCAAGCTACAAGAGCTCAGATGACAAGGCTGAGGATTATACAGTTGATGATGATGCTTGTAAAAAGACTATACAAGAACCAGCAAGTGAGTATGATTAAGCCTTGAAGAATGTTCTTGATAAGATGATGGATCAAGAGAAGAAGGCTACAGAGCAATCAGATGCTGTTAGTAAAGAGTTTGAAGCTCAGTATGATAGCCAGCTTTTTCAAGAGAATGTTACTAGAGCTAGCAGTACTAATAGTTTTAATACTATTAGCACACCGGTTAATACTGCTAGTGCATCTAGGACTTTTAGTCCTGTTGGACCATCAAGTGGATCATCATTTATTCCTTTTGGTGGATCTTTTCCTATTGATGTTTCTAATCTTCCTCCTGATCCTCTAATGCCTGAATTGGAGGATACTGCTGAAATTCGAAGTACTGGCATTTTTGGCAATGCCTATGATGATCATGACTTGGAAACTCTCAATACTCCTTATGCTGATCAAAGTGTGGGTGCAGAGGCTGATTTCAACAACATGGAACCTTCCACTGTTGTCAGTCCTATTCCCACAACTAGAGTACACTCTATTCATCCTAAAGCTCAGATTATTAGGGATCCAAAGTCAGTAGTACAAACAAGGGGCATGACAAAGAAGAATTCTGGAGAGCATGCTATGATTAGCTACATCCAAAAGCAGAGAAGGACAAATCACAAAGATTTCTAGAACTGCTTATTTGCTTGTTTCCTTTCTCAACATGAACCCACAAAGATATCTCAAGCCCTTGATGATGAAAGTTGGGTTGAAGCAATGCAAGAGGAGCTGCTTCAGTTCAAGATTCAGAAGGTTTGGACACTAGTTGACTTACCTAGTGGCAAAAAGGCTATTGGTACAAAATGGGTGTATAGAAATAAGAAGGATGAAAGGGGAATAGTTGCAAGGAATAAAGCCGACTGGTAGCACAAGGGTAATAAGAAGAAGGCATTGATTATGATGAGGTTTTTGCTCCTGTTGCTAGGTTGAAGCAATCAGGTTATTTTTGGCCTTTGCATCATTTATGAATTTTCTTGTGTACCAGATGGATGTTAAAAGTGCTTTTCTCTATGGCACTATTGAAGAGGTGGTATATGTTTGCCAACCTCCAGGTTTTGTAGATCCAAAATTTCCAGAGAAAGTCTATAGTGCGGGAAAGCCTTATTGTCTTACATAAAGTCTTAGCGCTTGGTATGAGACCTCTATACTATCTTGCTGGATAATGGATTTCAAAGGGGACAAATTAACAAGACTTTGATCATAAAGAGACTTAAGCGGTGATATTCTATACTTGTTCAAGTATATGTGATGACATCCTCTTTGGTTCCAAACTTAAGAAGTCTTTATGTGATGAGTTTATGCAGATAATTGTACAATAGGTTTTAGATGAGTTCAATGGGAGCACTTACTTTCTTCTTGGGTTTACAAGTCAAGCAGAAAGAGGATAGGATCTTCATTAGTCAGAACAAGTATGTTGGTGAGATCCTGAAGAAATTTGGCTTTGTTCTGTATAAGGTTAGAGTATCCTAACAAAACTCATAATGCTTTATCAAAAGATAAAGATGGTAAGGTTGTTGATGTTCATTTATACCTGTCAATGATTGGGTTCATTGATGTATCTTTACATCCACCCCCCCCCCCCCCCCCCCATCCCCTTCCATCTAGACTAGATTTTTATTTCTCAGTTTGTGCTTGCTCAAGATTTTAAGTTCAGCCAAAAGTTTTCCACTAGAATGCAGTAAAAAGAATCTTTACATACCTAAAAGGTCAACCCAAACTAGGCCTTTGGTATCCTAAGGACTCTCCTCTTATATTGGAAGCTTTTTAGATAGTGACTATGCAGGTGCCAGCATGGACAGGAAATCCACAACAGGAGGTTGTCAATTTCTTGGTTCAAGGTTAATCTCTTGGCAGTGTAAAAAGCATATTGTGGTGGCTAACTCAACTACTAAAGCTGAATACATTGCTACTTCTCACTGCTGTGGTCAAGTGCTTTGGGATCCAAAAATAGAGTTGGATTATGGATTTATTTATGCAAACAAAGATTTAAGTTGAGAATGAGAGTGCTTATTTTGTGTTGTCAAGATCCTGTTTATCATTCTAAAATAATGTGCATATAGGTGATTCAGAATCATTTCATTAGAGACTCTTATGAGAAGAGACTGATTGAGATGGTCAAGATACACACTGACTACAATGTTGCAGATCTTCTTACTAAAGCCTTTGATATATAGGTTTTAGTTTTTGATTACAAGCATTGGTATACTTAATCCTTAATGAGTGGATTAAGGGGAGGCTCTTTGTGTACATATGTTGGTTGAGTTGGTATAAAAGGATATATATGATGGCAAGTCTCTTAATACTGCTAGGCTTAGTTGATACTGCTGGGTAAAACTTTAAACTGCTAGTACAAATATTAGTACTGCTAAGGCTCAGTTAGCACTGCTGTATATATATGTATTGGTGGTGCTGATAAAAGTTTGAGGGAAGGATATTGCTCATATCATGGATATCTTTTCAGTGTTAGTTATAAACCACACAATAAATGGTCATCAATTCACCATGTCTAACAGACAAGAAAGAATTGGCTATTCCAGGGCAAACGGACAATGCGGTAAAAGAATCTCATATCTATTGCTGGCTTGAATAGTTTTCCAAAAATTATACTTCCAAATAAAGCTTTTAGGATGACTTGAGGTTAAATTTCAGAAGAAATGGGTCAAAAGTAGTATTTTGATTTGGTTAACAGTTTTTGACTTCTATTCACGGGTTATGCATAAATATAGATCCTCATGAATTCTCACATGTCTATCTAGTTATTTCTAGTGTGTTTGTGATGAATAGAGGCATGTTGTTGCGTAACTATTGGAGAAAAGGTTAATATTGCTAGGCAAATGATAGGCAAAAATATTAGTACTGCTAGACCAAAGTTAATACTGCTAGTCTTTACTTTAATTCTGCTACGGTTACGTTAGTACTGTTTGGCGGTGTAATTAGTTATCATTAATTAAATATAACAGTTGAGATATTTTTGCCGCATACTTCGCTTATAGGTTACCTGAATTAGATCATTCGTGATAATTCTCTAATTTTTAAGCTTTTCTTCAAGATAAATCACTATTTATTTAGTTGATCACATCAAAACCCTTAAGTGTCATCTATATTTTTCTAACTTGCTCTTATCATTAGCGCACCCTATCATAATCGACCTAAACCCATAACTTTATTTAAGCTTTACTCTTCTCAAACATCTTTAATGGCAAACTTAGAATTCTGTGATAAAACAAACATGGTATTTTCTTTCTTCAAAGTCAACTGGGGTGTAAGAATTTATCAAGTAGTAGATTTTCTTGCTGATAGCCATATCAGGTATGGCTTTGACATAGCTACTCCTAATATCTATGCTTCTCTAATGAACAGTTTTGTATCCTATACAGCGGAAGCAATTGTGTTTCTATTCTGATGCCCTCTGCTATGATCCCACTCGCCCATTCTAAACACCCCTCTCGATTAATTGGAGATTCATCTTGCCTCGCTAAAACTGTTTGCGCGCAATCTGATAGTCTCGAACTCTGGCTATCGAAAAGCGTAACTTTTCGCTAGACCTCCCTCCCCCACCCCCCCACCCTTGATACTGCCTTCGACCTAATCCTAGTCGGCCTAGCGCCAGCTAACACCATTCAATACCTATACCCCATTAGCTCGCCTCTGCATCGCCTTGGTTGTGCTGCGTCTCCCCATGCGACACCCTAATTTCTCAATCTCTTTTCCCTCTGCAACATAACTCACTCTAATGGGGTTTATGTTTCTATGTTGATAAATTACTTTTCAAAAAGGTAAATTTTTCATCCCCAATGGAGATTTTTATCCATACCATCCCTCTACATTGTATACAGTTCTAAGAAAAACTTCATGGGAACAATTTTCTAGTAATATTGCAACTGTAATTATTTGTTTAGCTACAAACAGGACTTTTAAGTTTTCAAAGCTAATTTTTGATGGTATGGTGAAAAATGTGGTTAGTAAGACAAAAAAATTTAATGTATCCATGATTAATACAAATCATTTTGAATAAAAAGAAAAGGCTTCTTAAACAACACAAGAAAACATATGTTGCTCCTTCTTTAAAACAAAAACTTTTTAGCAACATGAAAAGAGATTTTTCAAGGGTACATATACCTCTATTTGACTCTATGCTGGTTCATGACCACCCTGGTCAGGGTGAAGGTTCCATCAAGCCCAAGGTGGAACAACACACATCCACTTCATTGAAACATCTCCTATACTACAAAATAACTCCAACACCTATAGGAACAGGACAAGAATTATAAGAATGGGATTAGGATACCTCAGTTTGATGTTTCATCAAGTGTTGTAGATGAGGCCATTATCAAGGAGATGCATGATGGATAGGAAAGGGCTACCACTACTGCTTCTAGCTTAGAAGCAGAGCAGGACAGTGGTAACATTGCTAAGACCTAAACCAAGGCAACATCATATAACAACCCGTAATTTTCATAAATGTAAATATCTATACCCAAGAATTTTCATCAAATGCAAAACCTATTTTACTATAATCACAATTATACGGGAAAATGTTTCGCTTTATTACATTACTTGCATTGTCAATATCTCAGTATGCAATGTAACTTGCATAACTAAAGTAGACGAGCTCACGCAACCTATTTATGGCAATCCTATCTTCATATATGTCAAGAAAACATCATAACATGTCAATTAAATATCATAATATCATTTTTACAAAGTACATTACTCATATAATGTACCATTTGCAACATTATATCAAGACAGACTTTAAACCATTATCGTATACCTCTAAACCCTAATTCCATGAAGAGTTAACATCTAAAACGAATGTACAAGCTACTAGAGCATATGCACAAGTAACATAACATCTCATTTGAAATATAAACTTCCTCCAAGTCAAAGTGCAAGTCCTTAAAAGCTCAATGTACAAGTCATTAAGCGTGACATCCAAAATAGCCATTTTACCTCTGGTTTCCTAAGGAATTCCATAAAATCTATTAAGTACAAGTTAAAAGCAAGTAATCAACTTCATTTACATTCCATATTCATTCTCATTTCATAATATTCCATGAAATCAAAACAAGAAACCCTAAACCGAGCTAGTCTGTAAACCATAACCCGTTTCTTGGTTATTATCCGTTTTAAACCTAAACCATTAATCAAATAAGTTGTAAATACTTAATTTACAACATGACAAATCCTATTTCATCATTATACATGAATTAAATCCTAGAAACCCTAAAACAAAACCCTAATCTATTTCTAACCCTAAAACCTAAAACTAGGCCCTAGTTCAGAATCGGAACAGTCTATAAAACATAGGATATGGGCAAATCAATAGGTTTTAGGTATTAAGTGAAAATACTAGGTTGTAGCCCTATGTCTTGTGATCATTTTGCTAGTGGAATCAACCCGATTCAACGTCGGATGAATTAGTTATAGCCGAAATGGCAAAGGTGCGCAGATTCGGCACACATATAGTAAATAGCTATTATCTCTAAATGTTTGTATAGTAACCCCTAAATATGTAAAACTAAACGTTGTAGAGGACTCAAATATCTAACAATTCTCACTGATTTGAGCTTCAACGAAGTTACGGTTTGCAAATGGAAACCATTTTACCAAGTCTGATGTTGGCTGTCCAAAACAGCCATGTATAAATCAAACCAAACACCCCTAAAACGTCTAGAACCACCTCCACCTTGCACCATAGCCTTCCTTACTCATCCCATAGCCTCTCCACATCACCCTATAGCTCCCACACATGTCCTCACCTGGTCTCTTAGCATCCTTAGTCACCAAGTTCCAAAATTACTATAAATAGGGGTATTATGCCTCCATTTCAAATCATCCCCCACTTCCTCCTCTATAACCCATCATAGCAGCAATCCTTTGCTCTAAGAAGATCCTAAGAGATCCTAAGAAGTCTCAAGAACAGAAGTGAAGCAAAAGAAACCAAGAAAAGAAGCCCGGGAGTCGTTATTCTAGGCGTACGAAGCTAAAAGTCCCGATTTCGACCCGTTTCCAAGCTATAAGCTCAAACCCAGGTTCTATCAACTTCATACCTGCTACTACACCCTTATAATGTTCATATAATCCTAAATATACTCTTGTTAAAGTTTCATAACTCAATTCATGCTCATTTTCCATTTTGATCCAAAACCGTACGCCCGAAACCCTAATTTATTTTGTGTTTTTCTTAAAAACTAGTGTTATAATTGTTTAATATAATTGTAAATAATCTATCCTAACATGCAAAAATAGTGTTAAAATAACCACTTATTGATTAATTGAAGGATTTGAACTTAAAACCCGCGCGTTTACGTTTTAAACCCCTAATCGACCCTTTTGCTTCCTAGCTTAACGAATCTTTAATTTTAAACTAGCAGTTGTGATTAAATCTTCATATTTTTAGTTTATTATAACATTAAATGTCTATTAAATGTTAAAATAAGCTTTCAAGGCAATTTGGACATGTTTTTGTAAATATTATCCCCCATGGCAGGTGTATAATATCGTAACTTCAGAAACTTAATAACAAAAAGAGCTGAAAAATGTCATTTTATCAAAGTTATTCCTATAGGTGGTCTATTATGTCACTTTTAATAAACTGCAAGGTTTCCTTTGCATACTTTAAAGTCAAAGGTCAAACCGTAAAAGGCAAACTCCAAGGGAATATTCTGCCACTTTCAAACTCAAGGTCTAAAATATAAAATTTTGGAAAAAGTATAAAAATGTTACAAAACATACAAGACAGTAAATTTAATTAACGCTTCTCTTGCTTATCATTTCCAATATTGATCCAAAACTCATTAAACCGATTATATCGTATCCAATACTAGGGAGCTTTCAATTAAGAGGTTCAATCTTGTATTACTCTGACTGAGTTGTTGGTTTACGATTAAAATGCACTAGCACCTCAAACATTTACTGAATGACTTCTGAATATTGATGGCCCGAACGGATACAATAATTCCAACTCTCAATCAAACTCATAAATCATAGAACCAAAGTTCTAGAGTACAATCTTCTTAAGACTTGACATATTTACTCAGGTTGCGTGACGTGGCTGTTTACTATCATTTTGCTATATCAACATTCCCTGTTAAGATTGTGATAAGGTCGTCAGCTTTCATTTCAGAATATTTATTACATCTACCTATCAGGTGAAGTTCATAACCTCGCCTTTACTCATTTTATATGTTTTATAAACCCGCGAGGGGGATACATGCTTGTTACAAACTCTTTTACATACTCGTTTATCTTATAACAATGTGATTACTTTTCAAAGACTTAGTGAAGTTCATAACCTCGCCTTTACTCATTTTACATGTTTTATAAACCCGCGAGGGGGATACATGCTTGTTACAAACTCTTTTATATACTCGTTTATCTTATAACAATGTGATTACTTTTCAAGGACTTAGTGAGTTCATAGCCTCACATTTTAATCTTTTCATAAACCCGTGAGGGGGATACATGCTATAAATTACGAATACAAGTGTTTTCCAAATTACATGCTATCCTGACATATCATTACAATTGTTGTTTAAGTTATCTATTGATAAATGCTTAATTATATATATAAATTACCCGGGATTTTGCCAAATAAAAGCCAAAAAATGCCAAAAGGATAGAAAAATTTGTGCTTTTGTGTCTATTGTGCAGGGCAGGATAATAAAGACAAAAGGAAGCAAAAACGATCAAAAACCGACAAGAATCGAAAAAGACAAGACAACAATGAAAGATTGAAAGACAATCAAAAGCCGGATCAGCCCGACACAAGAAAAGAAATTCAAATGAAGCTCAATTGATGAAAAAGGATTTATAAAGACAAGTTTTCAAAGATCAAGGGCTTATTTGATTGAAATAAAGACAAAGGACTAAAGTTGCAAAAAGATGAAAGTTGTTTTTAAAGGAGGAAAAAGGATTTAGAAAGTACAAGGGCTAATTATGTCAATTTTGAAAGTACTTTTACACTTCAAATGGGAAATATGAAACACAAGGATCGCTTTCGCTAATAACCCAAAGATTTAAATATTAGATGCAGGTTTAGATTCCTCAACCACCTCTCCAACGGATTTTCCCGCCAAAACGTAAACGAACCCAACTTTACCAAAATCACTTCCCCGCTCCTCCACACTTAATTTTACCTTGTATTAAATCCCCTACACATCATTTGAGATACGTGTCAACACTCCATTGGTTCGAACACATCATGATTTGGATCTAATGGCTCAAAAATCATGGAGAAAGGATTCAAGGGCTAGGATTAACACAAGCTTTCATCCTATTGTCATCTCTAGTCTATAAATAGGCTTGTAATGGTGTTTTGTAGGGAGTTCGTTTTTAAAAAGTTTAGTTTTATTTTTTGTAATTTTTTAGTTACTGTTCATTTTAGTCGATTTAAATTCTTGTTAAACCTTTTCAATTTCAGTTGTGTTACTTGAAACTTCACTTGTACTCTTCCTTCTTTATTAATAAAGCAAGTTCAATTGTGTTTGTGTTTTAAATTTCAAGTAATAAGTCATTTTTTTTAACAATAAGCTTGTAATAAGCTGTATTTGGCTTATTATATTCTCTTAAGTTCAAAAGCTGTCCAACTCTTGTTAAAAGCTTTTATATACTGTCTTAGTTCTTAGTGTTTAATATCTTTCATTTGATTTCACAATTCATTCAATTTGGAAGCTAATTGGAAGAATAAGCTAGTATTAGCTTATTGAGCTTTAAGCTCAATGGTTTAGAGGCTAGGTAGCCAATAGTGATTCAACTGTAAGCCTTTATAAATAAACCCATATTTATTTCTTATAAACTTGTTACTCATTTGCTTTAGTGGTGGAGATGTGTATCCTTGCCAAGCTTTATGATAGGGGATATAATAGTCTACGGCGCCCCGCAGCCAAATGAGGCGAATTAGTTACATGTTACCACATAGATTAGTTGAGTGATTTAGTGTTTTCATCTTCACTTTTTTCGTGAGGTGTTTGGTTGTGTACCTGTAATAGATTCAGATAAATGCTTAACGGGAAAATATCCTTAGGGATACATTTTTATAAACTTCTAAAGGCTACTTGAGGACAAGTAGGATTCAAGTGGGGGGATATTTGATGACATCAAATAACGTCTATTTTATAGCATCATTTATCCTATGTTATTAACCCATTTTGTATAGTTATTGCAAAGAATTGTTACTTAATCATTTATATTTGAGAATTGCAGTAATTATGGAGTACTTGGTGAATATTAGCAAAAGGCGCGCATTCTGGAGCTTAAACAAAGATATTTTGAAGATTAATGATTCTGACAACCAATACGCCGTATCCATTAAGGAAGATACGGCGTATCCGTGCCTGCACTCACCAAAGACCACAAAGGAATGAAGCTCAATACGCCGTATCCAGAGAAACTCAATACGCCATATTCAAGATATAGTATGTGAATATTCTAGAAGATATCAAACGTGGTCCCTACTCCAAGAAACCCCAATACGCCGTATCCAATCCCTTGGATACGCCGTATCGAACCGACTTCCAGACCCTATAAATACAAAACTCAAAAACGAGTTTTAAGTGTGCTAAATCATATTCTCGATACCTAAACCATAAAAGTCAATTTTTAGAGGAGAAAAAGAGCAGAAAAGGTCGAGCAATGCTATCAATTCCATAGGAGACAACGTGTAATTCCATATACTTTAGTAATCGTTCAGGTTTTGGTATCATTCATTAACTCGGTTAGTTTACCTTGGCTAAATAATTGCTTTTGTTTTATTATGACGTTTGAAGGTTAATACCTTTGGGTACTAGCCATTATTATGAAGATCTAAATGTTTGGTATTTTTTTATCTCGATTTCTTGATTTATCGTTGAATGCTTGTTTATGTTTATCAATTTATACTTGTTTAGGCGCTTTTGTATGCGACCTATCATTCAAATGGATCTAGTGATATGGACCAAGTAATCTAGAGTCTGGGATAGCTCTCCATATAGTGATTTATACATCTAAAACCATAGGATCACAAATATTGTCCTGCTAAATCTGTGTCTAGGATACGCTTCGGGCTTAACTAGTTAATTGGATATTGCCAATGGTTTATTGATCGTGTTGAATTGAAGGTGAACCTAGATAATTCAGTAAATAACGTTCTGATTCCATTGGATAGTTGGCCAAGTGGACTACTAGTGTATAAATCACCATTAAGCGGTAAGTGGGTAAAGTCTCTATGATCTAGGGTTTAACAAGATCATCATTGCTTTAATCCCTAAGATAGATTATAATCAGCGAATAAGGATGCTTTATGCGGATACTTTAATTATGACAGAATTAATGTGTCTAGGTCTTAGAATGATGTAACGCCTAAGTCTTAAGAATGATATACCGCCTCGAGAGAAGAAATCATTGCACTTAATAAACAAACTAACTTTCTAATCAGATTAATAATGGTTAATACGGTTTTCTTATATTTGGCTCGACCGCTCTTTTATCTTTTCTTAATTTGCTTACGTAAGTTAAAGTGCCTTGAATTGATTATAGTCACCAACCAAACCGTGCCAGTCTCTCAAGCTGAAAACCCCCTTTTCCTATTAGAATTAGGATTAGGACTGACATAGGTTTAGAATAGAATAGAATTAACATAGATTAGATAACCAAGATATTAATTAAATTGATAGATTTAACCTCACTTCAAGTGTTCGACACCCTACTTACCACGAAACTACTACCGATCGGGTACACTGCCCATTAAAGTGTTGTTTTTGGTTTAGTCCTCAAAATATAAATTTAAAGCTTGAATCATAAAAATATACACCACACAATGACACATTAAGTTTTTGGCGCCGTTGCCGGGGAGTGAAAATTAATCTTGATTTTTATTTGATATTTTGGTTTTTAACATTAGATTAGATCTAACCCTTAGGAGTAATGTAGTTTAGAGTAATTTGTATTCTTGTTTATTTATTGTGATTGTGTGATACAACGTATTGGTTATTTAAATGCCTTTCCAGTAAGTTTATTTTAGGATGGATGATCCAAACATGACTATGGAAGAATATATCAAGCTTGAAGAAGAAAAAGCTCGTAGGCGTGGTCGGGTGTTTAATTGGGAAACTGCTACATATTGGAAGATTAGGGTTGATGACAATCTTCACGACCTTAGATCAGTGGAAGCTGAATTCCCGGCTATAGTCATTGACGATGCCTTTGCACCTCAAGGTGCACTTCTGTGCAAATGTCAAGTAAGTACTTCTATCAACGATGAGATCGAACTTAGAATATCATTTGACGGTCCGACGATGAGGATTACGCAATAATTTGTGACAAAAACTCGTTTTCTTATAAAATGGTTTATGTCAACAATTTGTAAACGGATTCGGAGAACGATAATGAAAAAGCCGGTATACCTTCTTTTCCGCCACCAAAGCATACGATCAATTATGTTGATGATTTAGACTTCTTTAAATATTTTGAGAATGAATTTCCAGCCATTGTATACAATGATGCTCAAACGTCTAAATCTGATTACTTAATGGAACAGATTCTAAGCCCTCAACATAACAAAGAATCTGATTTAAATGATGAAACATCATTGTCCAAATATGATGAAGTGGGAAAAAACATTTTGTACTTTAATGATCTATTCCCTTTCAACGTTATTCATCCCGATGATTTAAAATCGGACGAGGACAATTATAATAATGATATCGATATAATACAGTCTTCAAAGGGAAATGAAATTATACAAGGGTCAAATGTGCTTACTGAAACGAGTCATGATAAAGTCACTAAAACTTTCAAAATGAGAAGTTTCGTCATGAACTTAAAAGTAAATATCGTGATTTGGAATTATTACGTAAACGGAATGCTATTCTTTCTCATTATGAATTTATATGTGCCGTTTGGCAATCCGTTCGACCTTAAGCGGTATTATAAGGATAGTGATTGTGAAATAATGTTGTAGAGGCCAAGGTACATTTTCTATGCTTTATTTTAGGATAAATTGGTCTCTAAGAATTAATACGACGTATTAGGATAAAACCTATACAGCGTATCCACTGTTTTTAACCTGCGTTGACTAAGTCAACAACACTCACCAATACAGCGTATCAATCAAGAATCAATACGGTGTATCAAGTCTGGGTATAAAAGCCTGACTGATATGCCGGATCAAGCTTTTCACACAAACACACACTCTTTTTACCACTCAAATTTTTTACCACAAAAGTTCTTGGGAGATCAATCATTTTATCTGCATTTTATATCCCTCTCATCGTCACAATGTATGATTACAAAGCCCGTTCATAATTTTGGTTTGATTTTCGATTTAGGGTTAGGGTTTGGATAGAATTTGGTTTTAGTGTTTACAAGAGTTTGAATCCTACATTCCCCCCCCCCCCTTGAATAATACTAAGAAGTTTTGAGAATTTTAATTAGGTCAAAATGGGTAAACAAGGGAACCCCCCTTTTGTTTTCATATTACAGGTCAATATGGCGTATTCACTCGCATGGATACGGCGTATTGACCAAATTATACCCAGTTTAAAAGCCCCAATACGACGTATTCAGTTAAATGAATACGACGTATTGACTTAAAAAGGATCTTGAATTTTCAGACCCATACGCCATATTGACTAAAACCTATACGGCGTATTGAGCATATTGAACCTTATACGGTGTATCCATTTATGAATACGCCGTATCCACCCTCAGAACAAAAGGTTAAAAATGCTACAATCTTTATGATTTGTCGTTAATTTTGCAGATATGGCACCCTTACCACCACGTGAGCAGAGACACCCATTTCTTAGGTACCAGGGTCTTGAGTATACTGATGCGGATATTGCTGACTTCGAGGAGAGGTTGGAGAGGATTTACGATCGAGAGATACACAGGGTTCAGGTTGTGGATTTTCAAAGGATGCCTGAGCTTATGAGGGATGGTTTGTTTGCTAGGATGGTGATAGAGCACCGTGATGATGTCGCTGTAGTAGTATTTACTTGTCAGGCTTAGGGGAGGCTGTTTGATACTAGGGGAACACTGGTTTGGGAGCTCATTATGGAGTTCCTTAGCACGTTTAGATTTGGAGAGGTATTGCTTGACTTGGATGCTCTGGTACTATTCAGTTTCAGTTAGGTGGAGCCAGAAGATGATTGAGCTAGAGGCAGATTATTCTGACCTTAAGATTACATACCAAGGAGGAGATGGAGTCCCCCGGTATTGCTAGGTACTGGAGTGAGAGTGAGAGGATGATCCCTGAGAAGGGAGATCTACATGATTATTAGAGGGGTATTTCTACTTATAGAGATTTCTTATGACCTCCCCTTCCTACACTCTGATTAGAGATCCGATGCTAAGACTTTGTCATAGGATGATGGCACACAGTATTGCTGGGAGGAGTTAGGCACCTAAAAAAGTGACCATGACTAATTTGTTTTATTGAGAGGGCTGGATGTTGGATCGATCAACATCCCTTACTTATTAGCCTGATATCTGAGGAGGTTTGCTGCTGGGAGGAAGAGCGGGGCTCATATTTCTGGTGGGCATTTTGTAGTTCGATTGGCTGAGCATTTTGGACTCCTGACTGCGGAAATACTTAGAGGATTGACAGTTATTGTCCTTGAGCTTCCGATTATCGATATGACTGAGTTGGTGAGATTACAGATCTATATAGAGGTTGATGATACATGGGCCTGGGTGGCCATAGGACCAAAGAGGCAGCCCGATACTACGGCTGGTACCCCTGAGGTGGGTTAGGATGCCCTAGTTATAGATGAGGGTGGTCAGGCTGATCCGGCACCCTCACAGGCACCACCACCACCACCAACTGCTGCCAGGACCATGCCACAAAGGATGGCCAGATTAGAGGAGGACGTGCACCAGATATGTGGGATGTTAGCTGAGCAGCGTAAGGTGATTAGTGCGATGGCTCATGATATTTCTAGATTCTGTACATGGACTACCACTAGCCTCGCACGAATGATGGGCAGGGTAGGTGTGACATACACAAGCTATTCTATGACACCGAGAGAGTACACAAGGCGCGTGAGACGCAGGACTGACGGTACCAGCACCTCCGCAGCATAGCAGGACCCACAACAGCCAGACCCATGATCCCTCCTATCCTTATCTTTTGTTTGTATCTATCTATACATTTATTATTATTCATATCGTGATATATATAACTATTAAAAAGGTTCTTATATTTTTGCGTATATATCATGGTATGATGTTTTGGTTTGTTTGTGTATGATAGAATCAAGCCTGGCAGTAAGTTCAGCACCATAAATCGTGAATATATTTTAGAAACAAGTGCAATACCCAATCAAGAAAGATGAATTTGAGAGAGTGAATATTTCAAGTGTAGAAGCTAAAGACAAGTCTAACTTAAAGACTTTGTTGTAAACAAAAGTGATTCCCGAGAGACAACCCAGATTGTTATTTAATTTTATCGAGTCTGTCTTCCCAGACATCAATACGGCGTATCCGCTCCATACCATACGGCGTATTGATTGTTTAGACGTTATAAGTCTTTATTTTTTATTGCACTTTAAGAACATTATTGTCAGTTCCAGCAATACGGCGTATTCATTAACTTGATACGACGTATCCACCAGACTGACCCGTATTTAGTTTGTTTAGTTTAGTTTAAATTAAGCGTAGATGCCAAGATAGGAATGCATGTTTTTTTTCTACATTTTATACAGGACCTTGGAAGCAAAGTAATATCGACGAATATTGGTGGAGAAATTACAAATCTGGAGATATTGAAATGTTAGAGTCTTGAAACTTCAAGACGGCTGTTCAACACACAATCTTGCTCATAAACGCAAATTGAAGAATCTACTGAGCAAATATCAGGGGAGTTTCTCATTCTAATTCTTTTTAATTCTCTTATTTTTAATATTTTATCTATACGATGAGGACGTTGTATAATTCAAGTGGAGGGATGGAATTAGAATGTTTACTTATCCTATTTTTCACATTAAAATGACTAAAATGCTTAAATTATACTCAAATTTTAAAAAATTTCAAACATGCTTTTGTGAAAATTACTTGATACATAATCGTACACAACAACCCTTATTAGATATTGTGAGGATTTAACCCTATCCGTTTCCAAATGTTTACCCAAATTCCACAAAATATGAGTGTACCGGTGATGTAGTGGACTTTAGAACTTGGTTGGGTATATTCATTCGAGACCACAATAATGAGTATTATGGATTTAATTGGAGTAACTTGTTTACATTGGTAAATTTTTAGGATTACACCCAAATCGAATTTACATGTTGCTTGTTAACTAACTACACCGGTTAGTTAACCTATCGTTTAAACCAGTTTCCACTCTCATCTTTAGAGTAAAGATCCACTAGAACAACCCGTAGAGCCAATTCTTTAGGAATTACACCAATTATTTGTTTCGTTAAACCCTTACACCTTAACCTACCCTGTTAGATTAAGTTTAATTTACAGTTGCTAGTTGCTTAAAGTATAAAGTTTGTATTTCCCGAGTCTTGTGTCATTTTCTATCTTTGGTGCGGTTGGAAATTTGCATATTGCAAATCGGAATGTATATTATAGTTAAAACTCATGTGATTTTACTATCATCACAATTAATGGTGAGTCTGAAGAACGAAGGAACTATCGAAGGAATTATCCAGAATTATTATGATCGTGAAGATGGTGAAACTACTCCGAGTTTCGTATATAGTTAGATTGTAAAAAAAACAAAAAAATTAGAAAAACAGCAACAAAAAAGAGAAGGAAAGTTTGAAGATAATCGTTTTGAAAAGCAAGAACCGAAGGATCAATTATTCGTTGACACAAATCGACGATGTAGAGTATTATACAAAGTGGTAGATATCGCCACTTACCTTGTAGAGTATGTAAAGTATAGGATGACTGGGAAGTTGACCGTTACGGGAATGCCAACTTAGGTTGTTGTTTTTGATCTATGAT
>BQNB010090759.1:14928-27059 GCA_026074375.1 Tanacetum coccineum | reverse complement strand
TTTGGTTACTACCAAAAGCCTCAAAAACAGTCCACAACATACACCATAACACAAAAATAATCAAAAACAAATCCCCTATGTTTTTTCCTCAATAAGTCGTGAGCTATAAGCTCAAATAAGCCAAAAAGTGCTTAAAATAAGCTATCCAAGGTACTTATCAAAATAAGCATTCTAGCATTATATATTATTTAATCATCACGACCACGATATCAAAACTACAAAAACCCCATTTTATCTTTTTAAACCACACGAACCAAACACCCCTTTTTATTCATTTCGCTTCTAAAAATCGATTTTCACAACGATCAACTTGTACAACTAACATCTATGTATCAAAATAAACCCAAAAGGACAAACGAAATTTAAATTTGAAAACTTACAAGAAAATCTTTAAATTTGTAGATTTCGACACGAACCGGACAACCCAAACATTGTTTAAATAAATAACCAAACACTAGAATAAATTTCAAATATTTATGTCTTTATGTTTTCTTGATTAAAGTTGGAAAAAATATGGTGGTTTGTGGTGGTATAGGGGCGAACGACCAAGACACACACACACAAGTGTGTGTTTTATTTTTGAAATGAAAATGGAATAGATAGAAATGAGCTAGTGGAAGGAATATATGTGTACAAATGCAAGACAACCATGCTAAAAACTAGCCACCTTGTTCCCTCTTGACCATTTGACTGGCCATGGGATCCTAGGGGTCACGGGTCATTCTTTTCGTGTTGAAATCACTTAAAAGCTCATAAAAGTCAACCGTAAAATTTACCCCAAAGTTAATTAGCATTTTTATTCACTTTAAAAATACTTTTCCATTAACCTAGAGTATTCACATGACATATTTTCACTTTAAACCCTTCAAAACTCAAATTGGACATTAACGGACGTATCAGACTCGTTTTTTGGCATTGTTCAACATTCACGGGTCTAACCACCCGGAATACACATAACACAATAAACCACAATTCATTACATATCTCATAAAATCATCACCGTCAACACGGTACAAAATCTAAATAAACTGACAAAAGTCAAATAGTCAAAGGACTATAAATGGAATATTCAGAACACAAAAAGGGCAAAGGTTACAATTGTGCTGAAAATAAAGACTGGATAACGTCCAGATAGTGAATACACCATATCCATAGGGTTTGCATACGCCGTATAGACAGTCTGGGAAGACAGACTCGATAAGAAAAGTGAAAATACATTCCGGGTTGTCTCCCAGCAAACACTTTTGTTTAGAAAAGTCTTTAAGTTAGACTTGCCTCAATTTAATTCTCATCCTTATAAAACAATTTGGGGACGAACGGGATGCCAAATGGCACATATAAATTTTTAAAAAGATTTATTAGCATCCCGTTGTTAAGATAATTACAAGTCACGGTATTAGCATTTAATTCCTTGATAAAATTTTCAGTTTTGAAAAATTTATTAAATGTATCATTAATTGTTTCCAAAAGCTTATTTGACCTATGTGCAAAGGCACCAACATCAGTATTTTTTACATCAGGTAATGGTTTGACAGATAAATTGCCTGAAGATTGCTTAATATTGATTTTATCATCATCATTGTCTGTATCTGATTTTAAATCATCTAGATAAATTACGTTAAAAGAAAATAGATCATTAAAGTATAAAACATTTTGTTCCTCTCCATCACATTCAGACAATGATGTTTCATCTTTCAAATTAAATTCATCGATATGTTGAAGACTCACAGCAGGTTCAGTTAAGTAATTTGATTTAGACGTTAGAGCATCATTGTAAACAATGGCTGAAAATTCATTCTCAAAATCTTTAAAGAAGTCTAAATCATTAAAATATCTAACCGTAGGATCGGGTGACGGAAACGAAGGCATATTGACTTTATCATTATCATTTTCCAAATCCGTTTTTAAATCATTGGCAGAAATCATTTTATAAGAAAATGAATTTTTGTCAAAAATTATCGTGTAATCTTCATCGTCCGATTCGTCAAACGATATTCTAAAGTCAATTTCATTGTCATTAAGAGGACTTACCGTGGGTTCACATGAGTGCGTTACTTCAGATGTAAACGCGTCATGAAAGACTATAGTTGGGAATTTAGTTTCAACAGATCTGAGGTCGTTAACGTCTTCATCACACCAGATCTTACCATACGTAGCAGTTTCCCAGTTATATACCTTACCACGCCTACGAGATTTTCTTTCTCAAGCCTGATGTACTCTTCCATAGTAATGTTAGGGTTGTCTATTATAACCTGTAATAAATTTGCTAGAAAAAACTGTCAAACGTTGTATTCAGTAAACTGAATACGTCGTATTGATGATAGAGTCGAATACGTTGTATTGGTTTGAAAAACTTTATACGCCGTATCCAAGAAATTGAATATGTCGTATTGAGTATTAGAGTTACAAAGTTACAACAGACTATAACAATGCAGAAAACACAGAAACATACAATATGCAAAAATATACAATGCAAAAAATCAATCACACAAAAGCAAATACACAAATATGCAAATTAATCTAAACTACACTAAACTAAGAATACTAATAAAACAATAATTAAACAACTTCACTCCCCGGCAACGGCGCCAAAAACTTGATGTGTCGTTGTGTAGGTGTTATTTCATGTATCAAGTTTTACTATTTATATTTTGCCGAATTAACCTAAAAACAACACTTTAATGGGCAGTGTACCCGGTCAAGATGTAGCTTCGTTGGTAAGTAGGGTGTCGATCACTAAGAGCGAGAGCATTAACTCCTAATTCTATAAGTATTTTAGTTATATATGTTAGTACTAAATTAATCTATTTTATGTTAAACCTAAGTTAAACCTAAACTAATGATAAAGGGGGTTTCAGCCTGAGAGACTGGCATGAGTTTGGGTATCTAACCTAAGGTTTTGATGACAAGTAAAGCAATAAACACACACAAGAAGACAAACAAACGATAAAGGAGCAGTCAAACACTAATGTAAGAAAAACGTATCAACCATGAATAATCTGATAAAATGCAGGTTTTTTAATAGTGCAATGAATGACTTATCTTGAAGGGCATATCATTCCTAGACTTAGGCGGTACTTCTTCCTAAGATCTAGACACACTAATACTGTCACAATTAGATGCATCCGCATAAAGCAAGCATTTGTTGATTATAATCTACCTTAGGATATTCGTAATGGTGCTCTTACAAAACCCTAGCCCATGGAGACTTTACCCATTTATTGCTTAATGGCTCTTTATATACTAGTAGTCCACTATCCGAGTCCTTGCCAATGGAATAGGAACGTACTCGTTGATATTAGGGTCACCGTATGGCTCAACTAAGCTCACTAAACTAAAGGCAAGGATAGGTTAATATTTGTGATCCTATGATTCTAGATATATAAATTGCAATATGGAGAGCTATCTCAGACTCTTAGCGTACACCCAAACAACACCGAAGTTGCAGTGCATTAAATATGTAGGACTAGACCCAGTTGAATGATAGGTCGCATACTTAAGCACGTAAACAAGTATAAATCGATAAACATAAACAACAATCAATGAAAAATTAAGCAATCAAGATAAACAAACCAAACATTAGATCTTCATAAACATGGCTGATACCTAAAGGTATCAGCCGATAGTCATTGTAAAAATACACATGGTTTGATATATGAAGGATTAAAATAAAGAAACCTCAATCGAAAGCGTATTCGGTTGTGCAAAGATTACAAGAGTTTTCCTATGATCTTGAGGCTCTTTTCTGACCTTATATGCTCTTTTGATCGTCTCTTGGTCGACTTGGTGGTTTAAGGATTCACTTGCATACCTAAAACTAAGTTTAGGGTCGTCTATTTATAAGGTCAGAAGTCGGTTCGATACGGCGTATCCAATGGTTTGGATACGTCGTATTGGGGGTTTCTTAGAGTAAGGACCACACTTGATATTTTCCAGAATCTTCACATACTATATCTTCAATACGGCATATTGGTCGTCTCTGGATATGACGTATAGATCTTGTTTCCTTCGTGGTCTTTGGTGAGTGCAGGCACGGATACGCCATATCTTCCTTGATGGATACGGCGTATTGGTAGTCAGAATCATTAATCTTCAAAATATCTTCATTTAAGCTCCGGAATACGCGCCTTTTGCTAATATTCACCAAGTACTCCATAATTACTGAAATTCTCAAATATAAACGATTAAGTAACAATTCTTTGAAATAACCATACAAAATGGGTTGATAACATGGGATAAATGATGCTATAAAATAGACGATATTTGATGTCATCATAAGGCTCTCTCTCCCCCACTCCTCTGCAATTCTTATTCTTTCACTTTCATTATTTAGTTCTGAATGGGGTAATGGCCATAGATTCATAGGAGTTCCATCATAGCACTGAGCATAACATTTTAGCTTTCATACTTTTCATCAATTTCTGGAATTTTCAGAAATAATAGAACATTACTTAATTACAGCCTCCATACCATATGCAATGTTTTTACTTCCATGTCCATTTGTTCTTATGAGCTACAAATAGTGGACTAATAATTCCCTCAGAAAATCAGCCTGTAACGTGGACTACTCCACTTGGTCTCCTTGTGGTACAATCTTATACCTAGGGTAACGGAAGATATGTTAGTAGCCAATTTTCGTTTTGATTTTCTGACCATACCTTTAGGTTTAAATCTTCTATATGTTAAACTAATATATAGCAATATTACTTAAGTTTTTATTTTTTTGTTTTTTGCTGCAAGTTTTCGACTTCTCTTCAAGTACTCACTATCAACGTGAAACTGAAAAAAATATTTCTTTGCTCCACCTGAGTGTATACATAATAGTTTGAGGAGGTATCCTATTTTTTTTAAGGATACATATACAGGGTCTCATGTATTTTGTTTGCTCCACATGAGTAGATACATATTTCATATTTTAGTAAAAGCAGGAGAAGAGTTTGCGGGTTAACCTACCAGCCAAAACTACATGTTTGGATCAGTTACCCTACTCTCCTGACCCGACCATTATGCCATGTCTTCATGCAGCATATCCGGCTAACATTTTTTGATTTTGATTATATATCACCATGCTATTGCTGATTTATGCAGGAGGATTCAAAAACAGGTCCCTTTCTTGGTAAAAAACAAATAGAGTCCGAATTTGTTTCGCTAACTGATGGAAAAGAACCATTTGCTAAAAGCAGCTAACCTACTGTTTGAAAAGTATTATGCGGATAAGTAGTCATTTAAAAACCAAACATGGTTGTATACAGGACTTTACTAGTTCATGATGTTTTGTTTAGTTCATGTAGTGTTTTAAGGTTACATCACACAAAATAATAGCTACAAACTTTTCCAACTTTTATAATAGTTACAAAACCTTTAGTCCATTTTTACATATGATTTATAGTTCTTACAATAAATAGACAAATCTTATTAGGTCTTTTCACAGAAAATTGGTATGTTTGCATACTATTTGTTTAACATATTTGCCGTTATTCATTATTACTTACTTATGTCAAACAATAATATGAAGTGAACCCGCCCATCAGGAGTGTTATGAAGCTAAACCTAGATCTAAACATTAATCTCTTCAAAATAATTGGCATTACTTATTATACTCCAACATTTAATTTCTTCAACAAAACAACTAACCAAAAAAAGGAAACTAAACCTAGATCTAAACATTAACGCCTGAAATTAGCTAGGAAAATCAATACCACATGTCGACCTAAACAACACACCCTAACCTACTTTAATCAAAATCATTATCCATATGAATTGATGTTCGAATGTATATCACAGATCTTTTGATTCAGGATAAACTACTCAACACACACGATGACTTTGATTATAATCAATCAAAACAAACGATTCCTTTTGAGGTTAGTCATCACTTTTTTTGTTTCAATTTTATATTTTAGTTTTTAGGGTGATCCAGTTTCATGATATTTGATTCATATATAAGTAGCAGATATTAATTTTTAATACGAGATTTGTATGTATATTGTTTTTATAGATATTTGTTTTATTAATAATGTTTGTGTTTTAAATTTGTATAAAAAATATTGTTGTCATCAATGCCATGTATATTAGAAATGTTTTGTGTTTTGATTTGTATAAAAAATAGATGTTGTCAAAATGCCATATATTAGGAATTAGGAAAATTGATATGAATTGAATTGAAAACTAAAAACATTTATCACAGTTTAACAATCACCCCTGATTTGGGGGAATCAGTTTAAATGCACAAATCCATTCCATTGTTATCGACCCAAATTTTAAATTTTGAATTTTACATTTTAACCTAATCATCACACTATAAATATCACTAGCATCTTCAAAGTGAAAAGAGAAAGAGAAAACTATAATTTTGGTCCACTATCTTTACGGGTATATAACACTTTTAGGTCATTCTTTTTAAAAATTTGCGGGTTTAAGCCAATACCCGAGTATCCATTTCACATTTGAGCCAAATCTAACTATTTTGGTTCACATTTGTGCCAAAAAAGAGTATCATTTTCCATTTGAGCCAAATTCAGATTAACGAATTTGTTAGATTTGGCTCAATGTGATTGGATACTCGGGTTTTGGCTTATACCCCGCAAATTTTTTAAAAATGGACCAATAAGTGTTAATTACCCCGGTAAAGATAGTGGACCAAAAATTGTAGTTTTCCAAGAGAAATGACACCTGAAGAATTGTTCTCGCGGTGCCATTAAAAAGATGGTTGGCTCGATAGGTGAAGTTGAGAAAGTATGTGTATACAATCAATTTTTTGACATCTGTTACTTTTAAATTTACCTCTTGCATATCATTAATCTTTCATATATTTTCAGGGATTTCATTGTATTTTGTATGCAAGGATTATCAAAATTCACCGCAAGCATGGATGGGCGTATCTCGCCTGTAAGAAGTATGGTAACATCGCTAAACAAACTGATGCCGAAGGATTAATGGTGGAAAATAGCAATTGCACGGACGAATTTATACTGCTGATGGTGTTGTATATATTCATTCGAAATCAATATTGATTCATTTTTAATACTACATATGAAACATTTATTTTTTCTGGAATTTAATTTTAAACATTTATTTTGATGACTTGGTCTTTAAACTATCTTCAATAGAATCTTATACTTTAATCAATCAATATGGTGAACACTATGATGAGTATTTCCCTGTTGAGCTAAATAGGATTGTTGGGAAAAAAATGTTGTTCCGCTTCCAATACAATGACTTAAATATTAGCAACAACAATCATGTGTACCATGTTCAGAAGATGAAACAATGAGAAATATCTTCAAGAATGATTTCTATGTACAGGTATTGTTATATATTCCATAGTTGTTTGTTTCAATATAATATTCAATTTAATATGATATTTACAAAATCCTTACTTACTATTTATTTTAAACAAATTTAATGTTATGTTTGATGACATACAAACTCACTTTGTGAATTCTGGTAAGTCAAAACAATTCACATCAGCTAATAGTATCCCATTGAACTTTCAGAGTACTCCCAATTTAGCTAAAGGATTTGCAAGTTCAGAATCTGAGTCATCCAGTTCAGGAAGTGGTAAAAGGACAATCATCGATTTGGACAATTACAACGATTAAGAGGCACAAGCGAACAAAGGAAAGAAGATTGTTAAAGTGAAGATTGAACCAACGGACTAATTTACTTTTGAAGTCTTATTTCATCTTCAAAGTTTTCATAATCTTTTTTTTATCACTGCTGAATTGGTTGTTTGAAACAATTGTTTATTTTCTCTGTTTGTTTGTTTTGGATGATTTGCATTTGGTTAGACTTTTCACTATTTTGTTTTATGTTGAAGATGACATACCATGGTTTCCTAAAACAATTTATTTAATGTTTCTTTGTAACAATACTTTTGCCTGTTTATAATAATTATATCATTCACATTCAGCACATTTCCAAAAGCATAACTACAACTACATCATAATAAATATATATAATGCTTAATTTTTTTTTGAACGGTGTATAAAGCTTAAATTATATGTGTTGATATGCACACATACAACATATTGCATAAATAACAACAATTAAAGTCACATAGCGATCAGTAAATGTACAACACAACTGCAGTTAATTCTTTTATATTTTTCAGGGGACGTGGTTTGAATATGACTCTTAAATTGTTTTGACTAAAATAATCACAAAAATTTTCAACTATAATTTCAAGATATTTTGGTCTATATATTTTGGTTTATTTGGTTTATGGTTTATATACAATCGTTTTCATTTAATTCTTGAGTTACTTATCAACAAAAATCAAGGCCAAACTTTGTCTAAGGTCGGTCTAAATTTGGAACGACTTTTTTTTTACACGGACAACTATTTGTAGCCGTGTCGAGGGTAAAAAGCAAAAAGGGTCGAAAAGTGTTGTTGTGAGTGCCAAACTGAATAGATCTTTGCAGCCTGATAAGGGTAAAAGCCAACTTGTATAAATACATATTGACTAAAGAGAAAACACTGACTATGAATACTTATTGTATATGCGGAATCTACACAATAGTATTAAGAACAATGAAAAACTAAACAATAATTTCTATTAATCTGTTAAAGTGATTACAGATTACTAACTATGAGATATGATTGTATGATATGAGATTTGTGTGTTCTTGTTGTATATCTCTCTAATGCCGTAGGGATTCTTTTATAGACCAAGGATAAACCCTAACAGGCTTACAATGCGTAAAAGATAATACATATCTTTTCCTACAATATCTCATACATATCTCTTAAACGGTACTAACTATTTTATACTAACGGTACTAAATATCTGAGCAGTACTTAACACTTTGTACTGTCAGTACTAACTATTACTAGCGATATTAAGTATATACCTAATGGTACTAAGTCAGGAATGAATAATTCCCAACAATCCTCCCCTAAACATGATTGTTGAACTTGTTTAACTTCATGTTTCTTCAGGTTAATCTTCTTAAGTTCTTGGAGGATGTATCCAAACACTTTAACACATCTTGATCTGATCTTTAAACACTTTCCATCTTCATCAGCATCTTTAGCTATCCATCTTTATCAGCAACATGTCTTTGCAGCAACACAGCAACATCTTTTCAGCAACAATCCAACTAAGTTGGCTTTATAGTTTTTGGCAAACTACCAGCCATAAACGGATTTGTTTTTCCTTTACCAGTAGCCGTTTGCTCTGGGATAGTCAACTCTTTATTGCAAAATATGGTGAGTTGATTACCATACAGTTTTTGGTAAACTGTCAACCATCAACGGATTTGACTTGTCTTTACCAAATACCGTTTGCATTTGGACTAGCCAATGCTTCATTGCCATAACATGGTGCATTGATAAACCATATAGTTTTTAGCAAACTATCAGCTATCAACAGATTTGAGTAGTCTTTACCAGAAACTGTTTGATCCTGGACTAGCCAACTCTTCACCATGAAGCAAGGTGAGTTGAAAACCCTACAATTTTTGGTAAATTGTCAACCATAAACGGATTTGAGAAGTCTTTACCACAAGCCGTTTGCTTATGGACTAGCCAGATCTTATGCCTGTTAAGCATGGTGAACTGATGACCATTTGTTGTGTGGTGGTTAGCCAACACTCAATCCCTTCTCATTTCCATTTACAGCATCAATTCTCATCAATCTGTTGCTTAATGAATCTGATCAAATCTAAGGCAGCAGTACTTTCTCTTTCAACTTCCAATCCAAGATCAAGCATCCTTTGCAATAAATCCTTGGAAAGAGGATATCTTCTTTCAACTAACATATGGATAACTGTCCCATCTTTAAGTTCTAGTATGTAAACTCCACAAGCTTCATACAATCTCCAAGTGACAATCTCCTATTTTTGTTGATCTTCCCAGAAGATATTTAAGTCATTTTCTTCCATTGATGATTCCATCATAACTTTCAAGTCTCCCCATAGAATCAACTCATATCCTTCTAGAGTGACTTCTAAGTACTGCCTTCTTATCAACTCATATAAGTGAAACAGATCTTGTCTATCAAGAATGTGTAGTAAATCCATAAGATAATTAAATGTTTTAAAGTTTCCATTTGCTCTGTAAAGAACCAGGTAGTCTCCATCTGGTGATGACACCTTGTGCAACTCAGTAACAATAGACTTGGTCTCCATCACTTCAATATCTATGGTACTGTTAAAAATAACAATCTTTAGACATCTTCTGTGTTCCTCATCACTATCAACATCTTTCAGTGGTATAGGCTTCTTCCGTAAAATCAACATAGAGTGACTCACCTCTTTCTTTCTCATATCTTCTTCTTTAACCTTCTCCTTGACACTACCATTCTTTGAAGAATCAATTCCTTTTTCATTCATCTCCTTGATCATTCTTTCATCTTCAGCAGACCCAATAGCAATGAAATCTTCATCTGGCATTTTTATCTTTTCATACAGTGCTTGTATTTCCTCAAACTTCTTGGTTTTCAAATCAGAGTGCTTAAAGTTTCCTACATGCTTCCAGTAGGTCATCATTTGATTTCTTAATTGATTCTTTGTAGGTGGTCTGTTCCTGATAGCTTCTGATCTTTGTTGAGCAAGGAATCTTCTTTGAGCAGCAATTGTGTCATGAAGGAATTTTGCTCTTTCTTCTACTGTGAATTGCTCTCTTTCTTCTTCTTGAAGCCTTTCAGCTAGAAGTCTATCAGCCTCAATTCTTGCCTTTATGTCATCATAATTTCTTATGAGAGCATCATTTGTAGCTTGTTCTTCAGCTAATCTTTTTCTTTCCTCTTCACCTTCCCATTCTTCTTGTACCTTTCTAGCCATTTCTTCATCCCTAGCAAGCTGCTTAAACTTCTTTTCAGCTTTAGGAATACCATCAGATTCACTGTCTGACTCATCTTCCTCTTCAATTTTCTTTTTCCCTTTATCTTTTGGATCAATCTTTGGAAGAGGCTTTAAAGTCAATAATGATCTTGTTGAAGTAGGTCTAGGTCTTTCAGTTTCCTCAACATCCTTAAGCTCTACTCCTTTTTCTTTTTCTTTAAGCTTTTCCTTGTTATGACTCATTGTGATGAGCACTTGAGCAATAGTCTCATCATCACCAAATATTGATGGAGTAGTGGTTGTTGGAGGTGTTTGAGTATCATTTCCTTCTTTAGTTTGATCATCAGTACCTTCATCTGTTCCATCGGTACTAACTTCTTCATTGTTAGTACTAACTTTTGATCTGTCAGTACTAACTTTTTCCTTATCAGTACTAACTGCATCTTCAGTACTAACTCCCTTATCAACAGTCTCCTTCTCTTCACTCACTACATTGCTTGTACTCCCCACTTCTTGAGCATTCTTAGATTCCATATAATCCACTGTATCATCAGCAAGCTCATCAAAAGCTGGATCTTTATGGACTAAAGGTTCAGCTTTGGCAGGTTTCCTCCCCTGTTTGGATACAGACTCCTTTTGCATCCATTGTTTCTTCAAGGACTTCTTTGCTGCCAATCTTGCCTTTAAGGAGACACTCTTTACCCAAGCTTTGTGGTGTGCAATCACAGGTTTGGCTTGCTTCTTAAGCTTCTTGATCTGTGCCTTCAAGTGTTTAATCTGTTTGGCTTAATCTGTAACCTGTGAACACAAAGAGACACAAAGATCATATACACCTTGGAGTGTCAGGTCACCCTTATTCCCGGAAAGGGATCTATCACTGGATGACTGACCTCCATGATTCCCACCAAAATCCTCTAGAATGGAATCAGGAATATAAGTAGTAGGTGAATGTCTATGTGATTGGTCAGACCGAGGCTCAACATTTGCTTCACTTGGGTGAGGAGGAGAGGGTGTAGGTTGTGATGCAGATGGTCTTTCTGATTGTTCACCCTCATCCTCAGTTGGTTGAACCAACATAGAAGCAAATCCTCAGTATCCTCAGTTAGCAGCTCCAGCTTGAAAATGCAGATCCTCAGTATCTTTTTCAAACTCCTTCCTGAGTGCTTCAGCTGCATCATGAGCCTCCTGTTCTTGTCTTTTAAGTCTTTGAAGCTCATCCAAAAAGACTTGATCTTCCTTATCTACTGGTTTCTCATTTGACTTTGAATTAGGATGTTTGTTAGGTTCTTTATCTGCACTCCTTGCTTTTGAGCTCTTGATTGTAGAAGAATAAGAAGACCATATTGG
>BQNB010090758.1:0-27060 GCA_026074375.1 Tanacetum coccineum | reverse complement strand
TTAGATTAGTTAAAGTAGGTTTTAGAATTTGAATTTGATAGCATAAGCTCTTAGGATATCAAGCTTTATCTGTTTTTACTTTTTGAGTTTTTAAATTAGCTTAATCTAGCTTAATTTTAGGGCTTAAAATCACCAATTTTCAAAAAAACAAAGTCAGTACATACTAATTATGGTCAGTATGTACTGACCTCTTTTTCAATTACTTTCCAGCTTATTTCATTAGCTTATTTTTAGTCTTAAGTGTTCATTAGGTATAGGGCTTAATATGTTTTAGCTTAATTTAGTTTTTAAAGCTTATTTACTAGCTTAAAAATAGGCCTACAGATAGCTTTTTGTCTTTTACAAAAACTTGAAAAAACTCAGCATACTAAGTGAAACTGCCTTTTCATGTGGCTTTTTCATGGCTTATCAGAATTTCGAAATGCTTTTTCTTTGTTGATTCTTGTAGCTTAATGTATAAGCTTGATTGTCCTTTTGGTCAATAAGCCATAAGGATCTGATTTGGGGCTTAAAATTAAGCCAAAAAGTGCCTCATTGGGCTGTTTAAGTACTCTTTTTGGCCAAATTGCTTATTAGCTTATTTGAGCTTTTCAGCTGTTAGGATTGCTTAAACTTAGTTTATATTTGCTTATTAAGTTAGGATTAAAGTGCTTTTAGTTTATTTAGCTTAGGTTAGAGTTTATTTAAGCTTATTAGCTTTTTTAGTTTAAAATGTTAAGTTTAAAAGCCTTTTAGGTGAATCTGTCATTTAAGCTTAGTATTAGCTCATTTTATTTGCTTATTTTTGTTCCATAGTGCTTATTAGGAGTAGCTAATCATCTATTTTAGCTTATTTGTTTGTCCCTTAGCTTATTTAGCCTTAAAAGGCTAAACAATTGGCCTTTTAGCCTTTAACCAAGTCTGTCACCTTTAGAAGCTTATTTCTAGCTTATTTTAGCTTTTTATAAAAAGTACTTTTTCATAAGTTTCTCATTTTCAGGTCTTAAAGATTTTTCAAAAAGAAATTTCAAAAAAAATAAAAATACTTGGGAAATTGGAAAGTCATGGGTGAGCAAGGCTCGAACCCATGACCTCTACAACCTCTACAACCTCTACCAAGCATTTTAATACACCACACACAACCACTCTGCCCTTGGGTCTTTTCCATTCACCCTTTGTCTCATTTTTTTTATTTATACTCTTTTTACCATTTAAGCCTTTCAGCTTATTATAGCTTATTTCATTAAGATGTTTGTACCATTTTATTTTTCCTAGATTATGTTTAGTTCAAAGTATTTTTTGAAATTTTTTTAGAATTTTTAAAATTTGTTTACTATTTTTTATGCATGTTTTAGATTAAATCCGTTTTTAATTCATAATAAATAATATAAAAGTCAAAAAAATATAATTCTTTTTTTTAAAATTTTCTTTTATCATTTAGGATTTATAAAAATTAAATTTTCATTTGTAGGGTTAAAATTTTAGAATTTAGTTTTTTAAAGAACGGGTTTTGATTCCCGTTATCATTTTTAGTGTTTTAGCTTTAATTGCTTATCGTTTTTAGTGTGCCTTTACTTGTTTTAGCATTTTAGTTATAGAAATAGAAAACCTAATCAAATTTGTGATATTCAAGCATTGTTTAACAAACGTTACCTCGATTTTCAAATTCGCACCTCGTCGAGACACGACCCGGGAAGGTTTTTAGGGATTTTACTTTGGTCAAAAGTAATTATCCTTTAAAAAGCCTTATTTAAGCTATAAAAACTATTAACTCAAGCTAGAATTAAGATTTTAATAAACTAAGTATCTATCCTACTGTTTTTGGCTTTTTAAGTTTTTAAATAACATTTGACAGCAAAATAACCTAGGATAGTAAGCTAGAAACCTAAAACTAAGACCTAATATGTATTAAGCTATAACTAGACTAGAAAATACTGAAATATAAGCTATTAAACCCTAAGTTTGTTGACTTAATTTGGGGGTTAAAAATCAGCAGTACTAAGTGACTTAGTACTTAGTACTGCTGATGCACTTTGCACAAGTGCAACACAAAGAATGCAGGTTTCCAAAGGGAAACTATGTACTTAAACACACTCAACTAAAGTGTAATAACAAGATGCAAGCAAGATCTAAGCCTTTGAGGGCTTAGATCAACTTTTGCACAAGTGAAATTATTAGAAAAACTCCCCTGGTGCTGTTAAACTTAATTTAAGCTAAAATCTTTTAAATTCTTAAATCTAATTTATGAAAACTCATTACCTAATGCTTATAACTAAATCCAAAGCTGACTAAAAAGGTTTTGCACAAAAATATTGACTTTTAGAGGTCAAACTGTCTTATGCCAAACACCCCTTTAAAAAGTGACAGATCAAATTAAGCTTATGAAATACTAATCTAATGCATCAAACTTAATAACCAGATATCAAATAGCTAAAAACTGACTTAACAATCATGATTAATCAACTAGATAAGCAATAATCCAAGATCTACTTATTGATGCTAAATATTTTTGGTTTTTTAGAGATTTTAAGACAAATTAATGAAAAACTATGATCTAAACTATTCTAATCAAAAACAGATAAGCTACTATGATTTCTAAGCTAGTTCAAACTTAAATAAGTACTAATAAGCATAGAGAATAAGCAAATAAGCAATAACAAACATTTAAGCTATAACTAAGCACTATTAAACTGAAATTAGAGAGCAATGAAAAGAAAAACTTACTTGAACCTTTAGCTAAACAAAAGGTACCAATAATGGCAGCTACAAGCTCCCTAGCTTATTAATAAGCTAGGGTATAAGTCCATGGGGATCCTTCCATCTTAGATCCCCCTTCCATAAGCTTATAAGTCCAAATCCAAAGGTACTTAGAATTTAAACTAATTTTATAGGTTTTAAGTATGATTAAGACTGGTTAAACTCAAATCAAGAGCTTATAGACTCTTGAGAGCTTATTAGAGCTTATAAGGGCTTATTGAGCTTTAGCTTAACTCTAAATAAGAAAAATGAGAGATTATGAATCAAAGAGATTTAGAAAGATTAAAACACTGCATTTCATTAATAAAAAGGTTGCTTACAATTTTAAAAAGGAAATTACAAGATTAAAGTGAAATTAAGCTAAAACTATCCTAAAAGCTACGGGTAAAAAAAAACTAGATACTCCGTGTTTTTCTTGTTGTTTTATTTTTAACATTATTTGAAGCACAAGACGTTTATACGCTGAAATTGGTGAAACACTTTGTGACACATTTATTTTAAACATTCCTCGAGCAATCACTTTTGAATTCTCCAAATTGTCACAACCTTTTTCAACTACATGACAATCATGTTCACTTTGATTTTCCGATTCAGAAATTGCATTTGCACTCGACTCAGAACCTTTTGATTTTAAAGACTCGATAATTTCTAAATTTTCTTTTTCTTTTTCCAAAAGACTCACTACTTCATCTTCCAAATCAATTATGATCTTTTCTAAAATCACTGTTGGAGTATATGGTTTGAGTGAACTTGTTTGCTGAAATAGAGAATCAATCTTTTCAAAATCTGGATTTATTATCTCTTGAAAATAATCATCCAAAAAATTTATCTTTTCATTCACATAACTTGCATTTAGATTTCCATAATCGTATGCAAACTTAATTTTATTATCTCTTGCTTTTTTAAATTTCTCAATTTCCAAAGCTCCATCCGAATGAGTAAGAAGCATCGGAGTATACCCTAGACCAATAACCCTCTCATCGTAAAGACTAGGTCTCAAATCTTTTGCTTTACAAAAATAACTTGGATTTTCAAAACCTATTCCTTTTTTACCATTATACATTATAATCCGTTAGAAGGCATGAACTAAGTAGTTGTATGACTCATTTGTCTGATTATAGTATGAAGTTTTTGTTGTTCACAAACATTCACTCTTTCCAAACACTTTCAATATCTAATCCTTGTTACGCACACAACTCTTCAATTCCGAAATTTTTGATTTCTTTTTTCTAAATTTTTCTCTTGAAGCCTTACACAAATTATTCATCTCAAAAACTAACTGTGACGAATATCTTAACAAATAAAATCTCTTGTTCATCAATCTTTTTCCTATGTTGTTTATCATTATCACAAAGAGCAGAATATCTAATCATATATTGATATCTTTCTTTCTCAAGTTTAGCATATTGTGCTTGGCATTCAGTGTGAGTATCAATCAAAACATGTTTGACTTTGAGTTTTTCTTGTAAAACTTCCGTTTGAGCAACTAAATCAACATTCGTTTCGTTCAACACTTTTATTTGTTCATTAAATTCATTGTTTTTCTCCTCAAAAGTGTTTACTTGATTCTTCAAAACATCATATTTATCTTGTAAATCCTCGTTTTGATTTTCTAAATCTTGGCTTTGTTGATTCGCTTTCTCAATACGTTTCTGAGATTTAGCAATCTTTTGGTTAAACTTCATAATCAATTTATCAACTAAATGTTCCTTTTCTTCAGAATCATTATGATCAACTTCTGACTGATCATGATCTATTTGAGATACAATATGATTTTCATTAAAATTTTCACTAGCAAATTCTATTGCATCATGAAAAAATTCTTGTTCATCATCATTGTCCACAAATAAACCATAATTTATAGAGTTATCATAATATTCTGAAGTTTCATATTCAGATTCACTTTCAGAATCAGATGTGTAATAAGATACCTCAGCAATGGTTTCTTCTGCAGATGATGAACTTTCCTCTGAATCTAAAAGAACCTTTTCCATTTTAGCCATGAAGACCATATTTGCATTGATCTCTTGATCCGAATCACTACTAAACCCCATCCAAGATTGGTCCTCAGCAAGAAGCACTTGTTCATCACTATCTTTCTTAGCTAGCAACATCTTTGTCTTGTAGTAGTTGTAGTCTTTGAGCTTGCTTCTCTCTGAGTAGTCTTCTTTGGCAAGAATGTCTCTTCCTCTTGGCAAATATAGCACTTAAACTTTTGGGCGGCAAATCCCGTTTCTTCTCATCGACTTTCTTTGTCCTCTTTCGTTTTCCTCTGACTTCACTTACGTATGGTTATTCATTGTTTTGCTGAAGAAGAAGCTGAAGAAGTTCTCAAATTGTTTTTATATTTGGCTTAGCATAATACTTCTTTTGATTAAAAGCTTTGCATAACAACGCGGTAATCTTTTTCATATCAAAATGATATCTTCATCATTACTTCCTCAGACTCTGATTAGAACTACAACTTTCCTTGCGTTGCTCACTTTTGTTCCTCAGTAACCACAACCTAATGATCTGATAAGTAACCACAACAACTTTTCTTCTTATATCTCATAACATCATTCACATCACCTTGGTTTTGCTTCAGAATGTTGTAAAGAGCATCAATATTGATATCCATTAAGTTCTTGGTTTGCCTCATCAGTGTACCATACTGTTTCCATTCTAGTTGCAGATTATTTAGAAACTTGTAATTCAACTCACAATTATTTTTCTTATAACCACACTTCTTTAAATCATTAATCACTTGTAAGCAACGAAGATAAGTATCAATCAATTGTTCTCCTTCAGTAGCTTTGAAAGTCTCATACTCATATAAAATTGCAGCTTTCCTATCTTGTTCACCATGCATCTGCCTTTTAAGAGCATCCCATAAATCTTTAGCAGTATCATTTCTATCAATGAGAGAATAAATGTCATTTGGAAGCCCTTGAATCAAAAGAGATATTGCAAGACAGTCAATCTTTCGATTCTTTTTCTCTTCAGCAGTCTAAAAATTGGGATCTTTAAGAGTATGAGGTACATTTGGTGCGGTTCCAGCAAGTGACACTTGAGCAATAACAGGCAATGGGTGATCACCATTCCAAATAGAATTAATCATTGCTTCACCATCCGTTTGCTCTTCAAGAAAGTTCATAAATCGTTCACGCCATTGAGAGTATTCACCCCGATATAACAACGGAATCCGCATTGTCGAACCAACTGTAATTACGTCTCGACTCATCTTGTCTCGAACAAGTATCCTGATAGTCAACGAATAATCCCGACAAGCTCGCTCAATTAATCACCACAAACTAACTAACTTGTGCAAACAAAAATTATTTAATTCGCAAGTAAAAAAAATCCGTAGACTAAAAAAATATCACTAAAAAAATGTCTAACACAAAATTTTAACAAGAATATTATATATATATATATATATATATATATATATTATTATTATTATTTTTTTTATTATTATTTGTATGAACAACACTACTACAAAAAAAATATTTTTAAAAAAAAATGTTTCTACTAAAAAAAATTATTTAAGCTCAATTAAAAAACGTAGACCAAAAATAATACAATCAAAAATTCAACCCAAAATTATAATCGCTCACAAATTATCGACCCGCAATTAAAACGGTAGACCAAAATTTATATTACCAATTTACCTCAACCTTGTTATTACACGAAAATAATGGCTAGCTCAAAACTTGATATGATTTAGAAACTCAGCCCAAAAATTCGTGTAGGAAGACAAAGCCCAACAGAAATCAAGTAGATTTTGTGAGCCTAAAATTTAATGCCACACCACTTATCATGAAAAAAATTCGCAGCCCAAAATGACAACACAATAACTATGACTAACCCTAATATTCTTTGCTATATAACACCACTTATATGACAACACTTCAAACCCTAAACCTAATAAGAAATCAGACGCCCCTTATCTTCTTTTTCTTCTTAGACACACAAACAGACGCCTCACTCTTTCAAATCCAAATCTCACATTTACAAAAACACAAATATAGAAACTCAAAAGAAAGTAGTATGCGTTTATGTATTGCTTCTTAACCATATACGAACAACAATGCCACTTTTGTTATTTAAGCAAGCCGATAAACGCCAATACCACGGCAAAGAATTAAAGCACAGGTAGATTTCACTTTTTTTTATACCGAATGAAAGAAAAAGATGAAACTTCCAAGTTTTATCTTTTCTTTGTTATTTCAAAAATTAAAATAGAAGCTTGTCTTCAAAAAAATATAGATCTATGATGAAATGGGTTTGTTTGTGTTGAAAAAATCTTCCAAGATCAATAAATCTCAAATGGGATACCAAACGAACCAAGCTGAGATCTTTGTTATAGATTTATTCTGGTTGCAGAGATCTTAAAAAAATATTTCTTTTATTTTTATTTTTCGTTCTAGTTTCTTGTTTTTAGATCTGATAACCTCCTTCTCTATCTCTTCTTTTCTGTTTGGATCTGCGTTAAACGAGGTATAGTTCGCCTTTGTATTTTGTAAAATTCGCCTTGTATTCTAGGTATTAATCGCCCTCTCAGAAATGTATAATTCGCCTTTGTAAACTGTATAATTCGCCTGTTTAGTTTGATGTATAACTCGCCTCACAGGTTTGGATTGTATAACACGCCTGTATATTTTGATGTATAGATTGATGTATAATTCGCCTGAACAGGTTTGGTTACAAAAATGTGTCTTTGACGTTTTGACCAAAAAGTCAAACTTGTTCAAAATCAGTTACAATTCTGTTCAAAATCTGTTAGATCTAAAAAAAAATAACTGTTTTTTTTTAATTAAAGAAAAAAATAAGCTTATCTCAAGCAAATAGCACCGTTATAAGCACAAAAATAAGCAGATTTAAAATAAGCAGTTTAGACCTGATAAGCAGTTTTTATGCAGATAAGCATTGAAATAACAGATCTGTAGCAGCTTTGAACAAAAACAGACTAGAGAAGCAGATAAATAGTTTTAATCACGATGTAACTGAATAAGCTAACTGAATTAATCTGAACTGATTAAGCACTCGGATTAAGCAATTAAACGACTGAATTTGCTCAAAACTTAATTGAATAAGCTAAATGAGCAAACTGAATAAGCACAAAAAGTAGTCGAAATACGAAATAAGCAGTCAAAATCAGCAATAAGCAAACTAAATAAGCAATTTGAATCAGAATAAGCTCGAAATAAGCATAATTAAGCAAATCCTCGATCTCCAACACAATCAAACACTAAAAATAAGCACTAATCTACAATCATTGGCTCTTGATATCACATATTGAATATTAAGATCTTGATTGATGACTAGTGTGTGTAAAATAAGGTGTAATTAGTGTGTGTGTTTAGAGAGAGAAATACCTAACTTGCCTTTTGATTAAAATGAAATTGTTACATCTAATCATGGCATAAATACCCTATTTATAGCCTTATTAGATTGTTGACTAAACTTTACTAACTTGACACAAATAGTCCCTGCACTTTATAATAGTGCTTACAAGTAGAATATTTATTTATTTCTAACAACCACAAGTATCTTTCAATGGAGAGATACTTTTATATACTTTCTAGAAACTATTTTTTACTATACATGAATTTGCATTATATATTACATGTGATATAACACTAATCTGTAAGTTCGAACACTCAACATATTGTCGTAAAATGGGTATAAGTATTTGTGTAGAACTTCAAATTTTTCGCCGCATTTTGTAATTAAAAAATACAAATACTTAGCTCTCAACCATATATCACACATAATTTTTTGAACTATCAAATTATTGCAGCTTTTTCATATAAGTTTGAGAAAATTAAAAAAAATTGATATTCAAACTGGTTTGATATATAACATGTAAAATGACACTAATTTATTTTACCGGTGAAATTCCCCTTTACCAAAATAATGACACTAATTTGTAGATTCAAAATCTGAACATGATGTCGTAAAATAGACATAGATATTATTTTTCGCTGCAAAAAATGATCAATCTTTTGGAGTTATATACAAATACTTATACCTATTTTACGACAACATAAGTGTTTGAATTTGCTTATTAGTGTTTTATCACATATTATATATCAAACGAGTTTGAATATATTTTATTTATTTCTATTTTCACCAAATTCTACGAATAAACAGTATTGATTTAAAATTTAAAATATTATGTGTGATATATGATTGAAAAGCTCAGTTGTGTATTTTTTTAATGCAAAAAATAGTGAATCTTTTGAAGTTCTATAAAAATAATTCTACTCATTTTACGACAACAAGTTGACTGCTCAAACTTACAGATTAAAGTTATATCACATGTGATACATGAAGCCAGCTTTAATATAAAAAAACAATTCTTTTATTTTCTCTAACTTATATGAATAAATTGTATTGATACGGATGTTCAAAATTTATGTGTGATATATGATTGAAAAACTAAGGATACGTAGTGTCCAATAAAAAAATGATGAATAATTTGGAGTTCTATACAAATGCTTATATCATTTACCGATATAATATTAAATGTTCGAACCTACATATTAGTGTTATATTACATGTGATACATAAATATCTTATCGATCAATATCTTCCCTAATGAATTCTCTCTTTAAACATCTCTCTCTCTAGTTTTTCTTTTGATTTCGTGTGTATGTATGTGAATGATAAGTGTAACATGTGGTATCAAGAGCACAAGGTTTGTTAGTGATATTGGTTTGCTTATTCTAGCTTAGTTTAGCTTATTTTCGTCCTTGTTTTTTCCTTAATAAGCCACGACTTACTTTTCTTTGCGTGTCTTAATTCTTAAGTGTGTTTAAGTACTAGCTTTCTAGCTTATTGTGTGTTTATAAACTGCTTATTAAGAATCAAACAAAGCTTATTTGGTTTTTCCTTTTTGTTCATCTTGGTATAAAACACATAGAAAAACCATAAAATTCAAGGTTTTTGTTGTTGTCTTCAATCATCTTGTTGTACCTTATTACCTTAGAGCTTATTGGTAACTTATTGCTAGCTTAAACGAATCCCCATTGAGCTTATTTGGTTCGCTTAAGTTTATTTGTCTAAGTGTGCTCATTGTAGTTCTTTGGGCAATTTAGTACAACTAGGTTTGTTTTGTAGTTGAATTCGGGTAAGGACAAGAAAGCTTTGTACTAGATTTGTTTGTTAATCGTTTGTAAGCAAGAAAACAAAAGTACATCCCTGGCAACGGTTTACTATTGTGGTCTTAAACGTAAGTAACATCTTTGTCCATAGCAGGTTAGCCTCTTGCTTAGCGGTTTGGTCTAGTTTTTATAGCAGCGGTTTACCAACTTTGAACCGTAGAGGTTTGATTACAGGTGTAGCGGTTTGACATATATCTTGGTCCTTCCTAAATGTTACTCTGCCAAAATCAAAAGTACGTAGCGGTTTGACAATGTGTAAGCAACGGTTTACCTAAACAGTCGTGGTAGCGGTTTAGCTTTGTCCGCTAACGTTTGTAGCGGTTTACCATATCTCTAGCAGGTAGCGGTTTGCCAGTTTGGGTAGCGATTTACTGTTGTATCTTGGAAGCGATTTGTCTCGAAATAACTGGTAGCGGTTTGACAAAATAGCCAGCGGTTTGGTTTTCTTTAAGTGGAGGTTTCTTATTCCTATGAGATAGCGGTTTGACAAGTTTTCCTTGCAGCGGTTTGACCATTTTCATAGCGGTTTGTCTAGTCTTTTTTGGCCAGCGGTTTGCTTGACTTGAACAAACTCAATTATTTGACAAACAACCGTGACAAACAATCTTGGACAATTAACTATCAAGAACTCCTATCTTACACTTGAACTTAAAAACAATCATCATTTCAAGGTTTCTTCTTTACTTTGTAAAATCTCGTAAAAGTTTTTTCTTTTCTCGGTTTAAGTCATAGACTTGTAAAATCCCTTAAAAGTTTTTTCTTATCTCGGTTTAAGTCATAGACTTGTAAAATCCCGTACTATCCCAAGGACTTAATCACTTTAACTTTAATCAAACAAATCATAATCACTAATCACTTAAACGATCCTTACTTATCATTTCACATCACTTTTGCAATGTTGACTCAACAAGACATCAATGCTATTAGAGCACAACGACTTGCAAACACACATGATCTTTTGGCATTAATGGCAAACACTCAGACACCGTTTCACCCAGATCAATCATCACTCATTACCTACTTACAACATCCACAACCCAATAACAACTTTGTTCTACAACCTTCATTCAACGCGAACTACATGCAACAACCAATGCAAAATCCTGAAGATATCTCAGATCCCACAACTGTAATATACATGGCACTTGTACCCATGGCTAAGGCATTTACTCTAAACAAAACCACTCCAACAAACAACAACCAAAGAAATTCATCAAACCCTCGCAACATGCAGATTGCACAACCGGGTATGAATATGGATCAAGACAGACAGATGCTAATGGTTGAAGATAATGTTGGGAACCAGTTTAGACCGAATGCAGTACAAAATGTTAGGAATCAGGTTGTTCAGAATGCAGTTTAGAATCTGGGTGTACAGAATGTTGGAAATTATAACGGGCTTAGTGTTGATCCAGGGATTACGAATCAGTATGGGGTTGGAAATGTTATAATAGCACGGGCTGAGGCTAATGGTAATGGTATCAATGGAAATTAAATAAGGTGTTATAACTGTCAAGGAGTGGATCATTATCTCAGCAACTGCATAGTAAAGCCAAGGAAACGGGATGCTGCTTATCTTCATAACAGATGCAGATTGCTCAAAAGGAAGAAGCAGAGATTCAACTCACTTCTGAGGAATTTGATTTCATGGCTGCTGCAGGTGCTTATGAGGAAACTAAGAGAGCAAATGCGAACTGCACTTTAGAGAATAATTTGCAGCAAGCATCGACTTCTGGTACTCAGTCTAAAAAAGCTCCCGTCTATGACTCAGACGGATCAGCTGAGGTACTCAAGAGGAGCAGTATACTAAGCTACTTGAGCCCATACCTGAACCACACCAAGTACAACATAATAATAGTAATGTTATTTCTGAGGTTACTAGTGTGGAACAAGAAGGGGGAACAGTAGAACAACATCCTGCAACTGTTGAGGAAACTCGTGCTTATTTTGAATCATTATATAATAATTTGGCAATTAAAGTTGAGAAAGTCAACACGGTCAATCGCAAGTTAAGAGAAACTAATGCTGATTTGACCACTGAGCTTGCTAGATATAAAAATCAAGAAAAGCGTTTTGAAATTAGTCAAGAAAAATATGACAAACTTGAAAGGTGTTATCAAAAGTCTGTTTATCAAGAGCAATGTCTTATTAAAAAGATAAATTCACTTCACTTAAGTTCAGGTAAACAAATAACGGCTTTAAATGAGGAAATTTCAAATTTAAATAACCAGCTTTCAAAGGAAAATTCAACCGTTTCTTCTCTTCAAGAAGAAAAGAAAAGGTTGAAGTCTGATTTCAAAATACGCGAAGACGAGCTTCTTGATAAAAAAAATTTAACTTGAGAATAAGATAAAGGAATTAGATAATATTTTGGTTAAAATGGGTCAATCTATTCAAACAATGCACATGCTTTCACCTAAGCCAGACTTGTTTTACCACACTAAATAGAAAATAGCTTTGGGTTATCAAAATCCTTTTTATCTCAAGCAAGCTCAGCAGACACAACAGAGTTTTTATAATGGCAAAGTTCTATTAGAAAAGCATGATCCTCCTGCTGTGTATGATTCGGAGGAGACACTGCAACTTGCTTAAGTGACGTAAAAATGAAACAATTGAACAAAGAAATAAAACTGGCAAATTATACAAAGATTAATCATCTTTCGGGGGTTTTTGTTTCTCAAACGGCCAAGTCACGTGAAGAGTTATATTTTTCAAATACTTCCAAAATGGCCAATGTTTCTGAATCAATTTCAATACCAAATGAAGAGTTTTCGGATGATACTACACCAAGTGTTGCACGAAAATTTATAAATGAGGTAAAAAACACCATTGTGAATCTTCAACATGTTGTCAAACAAAAAATGACTTTAGATATACATAATTGGTCGTATTCTGTTCACCAAGAGATTCACAAAATTGTAAAAGGTGAAATTTTCCCTATCGTTAACCAAGTTGACGCTAGAGTGCAAAATTTTGAAATACATTTTTAGAAAGAAGCAGCCAAATTTGTTCGAGACTTCAAATCTCTTGCAAAAGAAGCTGATGAATCTCTTGCTAAGCACAAGGCATTGGAATTAGAAATTGAGCGTCTCTTGAGAGCAGTTGTCAGGATATTATGTCTATTGTGCAAAATCCTTCTTTTGTTGATACATCAAATCTCCAAACTAAGCTTGAACGTACGAAAGAACAATTTGAAAATTGTATTATTAAAAAGGAGAATGAATATGCTAAACTTTGGAATGATTGGTACAAAAAATGTGAAGAATGCAAATATGACAAAATTTCGTATGATAAAGCTTACAATAACATGCAACAAAAGATCGAACGGTTGCAAGCTCAGTTGGGAGATCACAAGGGTAAAAGTAAGGATACTTTATGTGTATCAGATACCCTTGATACTTTGCCCCAGAAACTTGAAAATGAGAACGTAGAATTAGAGTTTCAGGTTCGGAATTATGAAAAAGAAAATGCTCATCTTAAGACTGCGTACAAGAACGTGTTTGACTCTATCAATATGACGCGGGCTTAAACCAAAAAAATAATTAACTCTTTGTAAACCAAATTACATGACACGATTTATGAAAATGTTAAGCTAAGAGCCTAATTATTCGATAAGGTTTCTGAACCAAAGGACACCACCAAAGGTACGAGTACGAATACTAAATTTGCAAATCAATCAACTAAGAGGAAACCGTCTTTACAATCTTTAAGAAACACGTTTGTTGTAAGACAACCAAATGCATTTCAATCTGAACATCTAACATTTTCAAAAACTCGGGTTCCTCAAAAGGTCGATAAGATGAATGATTTGTTAAATCCAGTCACTTCAAACTCGATACCTACCATCAAAGAATCAAAGGTTGTAGAAAATGATAAAGTGATTGCCCCTGGAATTTTCAGGATTAATCCTTTTAAGAACTATAAGGAAGAAAAGTTTGTGCCTAACAAACCTATTAAATCAAGCGTTAGGACAAATCTGATCACTGTCTCACAACCTTATGTCATCACTAAGAAAGTTAATTCTGACTCAAATGGTTTCTTTTCTACAAGAGTAGACATCACTACTAAGACCAAAAGGCCACAGCCTAGGAGTAATACAAAGAATGATAGAGTCCATTCGGAATGATAAATCTGAAATTATTTATGCTATGTGTAAGCAATGTTTAATTACTATAAATCATGATGTTTGTGTGCTTAATTATGTGAATGGCATGAATTCTCGTGGTAACAAACAGAAGGCAAATGTCTCTAATATTGCAAATCAAATGAAACATAAGCCTCAGGTCAAGAAACCAAAGAAAGTAGGGTCCAAAGAGAGACTTGCTTCATCTAAGCCTAGTAAGCCTAGAATGTGCCTGAGGTAGTCACCAACTGGAAGAATTTTTTACCTATGTGGAAAAATAATTGAATCCAGTGACTCTGAGTGTAAGTCTGACACCTTTGTATGTAATGCCTGTACTTCTAACCCTCAGGAACCTACAATCAAATGGTTTCCAAATTCCACTTTTTCTCATGGCAGGTTATCCAAATATGTTTATGGTGCGTCGACTCAGGTTGTTCCAAGCATATGATCGAGAATCTAAAGCTTCTCATCAATTTTGTCTGGAAGTTTTTGGGAACCGATCGCTTTGGAAATGACTATGTTGCTGTAATTCTGGGTTTTGGTGATCTTTAATGGGGAAATATTTTAATCACCAAGGTTTATTTCGTTGAGGGCTTAGGGCACAACCTGTTCTCGGTTGGGCAGTTTTGTGATTCAGATCTAGAGGTCGCTTTTAGAAGAAACACATGTTTCGTCAGAAATCTCGAAGGAGTTGATTTGTTAAAATGAAATCGCACAACAAACTATTACACCATGAATCTCTATGATATGGCCTCTGCATCTCCAATTTGCCTCATGGCTCGTGCTACTTCTACCAAGTCATGGTTATGGCATCAACGTTTATCCCACCTCAACTTTGACACCATAAATGACCTTGCCAAAAAAATGATCTCGTCACCGGTCTTCCAAAATTCAAATATCATAAAGAACATCTTTATCCCTCATGTGAGCAAGGAAAAAGCAAAAAGGCATCTCACCCACCTAAACCTGTTCCTAATTCTAAGCAGAGATTACACCTTCTTCATATGGATTTATATTTATAGGAACCAAGAATCACTTTCACTTCACCATGATGACCAAAAAAATAGAAAGATGATAATGAAGAAAAGTAAAGAGAAGTTAGAGAGAGAAACAAGAGAGAAAAGAATGAGATGGTTGATTACAAGTGTGTGAAAAAAAAATAAGACCAACACCCCTCCACACTTGGAGGTGAGGTAGTTATACTTTAATCATGGGCTGGCCTTCTTGGGGCTTTGTTGGGCCGAATGGTGTTTGATCATGGGCCAGGCTTGGGTCTTGTGGGCTTAAGCCCATAACTCTTATACAAGTAGATTAAATAAACAAGCCCGATACCCGTAACTAGCCTATTACAACATTTAATAAATAAAGACCAAGCTTCCATGATTCGTAGCCGAGCTTCCTTGTTCGACTTAATATTTTAAGGCTAACAATCTCCCTCAATGCGAGGTTCCTACGGATTTAAGGCTTCAAGTTCACTAAAACATACTTTAAGGCTAACAATCTCCCCTAATGTGTGGTCTTTGAACTCTCGAGGTGAGATCTTGAATCTTGCTTCCTTGAACTTGTTAAGATTGCTTTGTCGTTAAGTTCTTGAATATTTGATCTTTATTATGTTGTAGGCTTATTCCTTTCTATGCTGTGTGATCTTTGATATTTAGCCTTTATCATTGTCTTTCGATTCGTCTTTAATTTTGAGATCTCTAAATCTTTTCCTTGTTTGTCTTGATCGTCTTTGCCACCTTGCGATCTTGTGTCTTGACCAACATGCTCATACTTTGCATCTTCTTGAAATCTCTCTAATAATATCCCCTGAAGCTTGGTTTCTGAGGAGTTATCTTTAATATCAGAGTTTGCGAAAGTCTTTGTCTTTAATTCTTAAGCTTTCTTGATTCTTGAATCTTGATGCTTATAATATGTCTTTGTAGTTTGAGCATGAGCATGTGGTAATAAATTTGACTCTACTGGAATGAGGCTGCAACACCGTCGTTTGTACCTGCATTTGAATGTTAGTGATAAACAACAGATATGGACGAATATGGCTTTGTCATTCGTCGAGATTCGGTTGCATTAACCTTCGGTTCCGTGAGGACCGTTTAACAGTATAAACACTGTACCTGTGATCAGGTAGGTTCAATTTAGAAGAAACTCCTTGATAGGGTTTCCAGCTCAAAGTGTTAGATCCTCTAACGCGGATGCATTAGATTCACCGTACTTGCTTGTTCTCAATATCAGAACGTCTCAAAGCAGACAACACGATATGAGTAAATCAGATAGTTACTATCTTTCTGATTGAGTCATCAATTCATTTACTGGACCAAATCGATATCCAGTTTACACAAGCTTGATTCATATAGAATCTCGCAAGTCACCTACCAAGAGCTTGTTTGATGTTGGCTTAAGCAGGATTTCCATCTTCACTGTGAATACTTAAGTATCACTCGGATGTTCTGGCAAAATCACAAGAATAATACGTAGGACTCTTGTTAACAGCTTGTGAACTTGGAATCTTGTTAACAGCTTGTGAAGTCATTGGTGTTCAACAAGTGTTTGTAATGGAATGTGTCCTAATGAGATTTATTTTATTGATCTCTTGGCTCTAGACTCGATTAGTGCGTTTTGGTTTTAGTACTCGGAGGCTGGAGCAGACTGTACCTATTCAATATTAATAACTCGGAGTAAGAATGTTAATAGAAGTCGTGTGTATCTCCATGACAAATGAGACAAGTTTCTGCTGAGAGAAACTTGAAATGGCTGGGGAGGGTTGTGCATTGCATCACTGGGTCCATGACGTCTTTCTTCAATATCAGAATTCATCTTTGTGAAAACCGATAGATTATGTATTGACCCAGTTTCTGCCTAAAGTTGTATGGATGGCTTCTTTCTTTAGACCTTTTATCTTTACATTTCTTTTTCATTCTTCAACCCCTTCAATGTTTACCAAGAAGTCATTACTAACACCTTGTTGTGATTGTTCCAGTGTTTGCTCAATCTTAGTCGGCATTATTCCTTTATAATCATTCATCTCCAATCATACCTAAGGGACTGTTATTTTTAAAATATCGAGTGGCCTTGGGTAGACACTTCGGTTCTGGTTGGATCATTAGGACTTAATACCTAACCTAACCACCTTAAGATTCAGAATCGTCGTGAAATTATGATGTTGTTGGGTATGAGATCGTTAACCATTAAAACCTTTTCAAAGCGTATCAAGCACTTTGAGTTCGATTAGATCACTTATAACTTATTTCAAGTCACATTTTAATTACATTTTCCCTTTATTTTAAATACTAATGCATTTAGTTTTTGAAATACCCAGTGATTGAAAAATTTTGACTTGAATATTTTGTAGGGAGGAATTTTCTTACTGCGATGAGTTTTGTGAACTCGTTTCTTCTTGTTCCCCCTTAATTTCACATATATGACACAATTATGAGAATAGGATTATGACTTTGTAAATTCCATGTGAAAATTGGTTTGAGCTACTTGTATTTATGTTTTAACAAAATGAGGTTCCCCCTTAAATATTATTAAATTTTAACATTTTTTCATTAGTTTAAAAATTTTTGATTCTCTTTTTAGACACACAAAATAGACTATGTGAGTAATGTGCCTAAAACGCATTAAATTGGTTTTAAAAGATCCCCTCAAAAAATTGATTCACTTATAAAAGATGATTCGACTTTTGAAAGATGCATAAGGAGGGAGTGTCAAACACATAATTTTGAATGATTTCTTGAATTAACTTTTGAAAGAATTCTTGAAAAATTATGTTCTAAACGTGTTTTGACAAATAATGTTACTTGAGCTCGAAATGACTTTGAATGTCTTGTTGAATTGACTTTTTGTGTCGGCTCAAGTCCGAGAAAATTGTTATCTTCTCGTTGTGAGGATAAATGTACATGATTGCACACTTTCCTTTATTTGAGGACCGGGTTGTTATCTGTTATTTAATAACAAGCCATTAAGAAAAATAGAAATGACATGTTTTGAAAGCATTTGAAATCCTGTTCGAACTTCATTTACTCGTCTCATGTCGATGTTAATCAACATTTCTAGGTACGTAAATGTTATCGATTCCAAGAGACATGTCGAGAAGATTCTTTTTGGAAATTTTATGTTTTTCTGATTTTGTATTTTCTTTTTAAGATTTTTTAATTTTGTATTTTTCATTTTGAATTTTTATATTTTTGTATTTTCTTTTTCAAAAATATTTTCTAATATAATTAAAAATAGAATGTTTATACAAAGAAGATATTAATAAAATATTTGCATTAGATGAACCCTTTGAAGAGATGGTTCGGAAAGCCATTGAAGTACTGCGCTAATGAAGACGAGGTTTTCACTAATAACAATTTTTGGATTATGTGTTTTTTTTTTTTTTTATTTTTTTTTTTTAATTTCCTAATGGGAAAGCCACATATCATTCGTGTTGTAGCGGGTTTCAACTGACTTTCTAATGGGAATCCACTTAAGACCAACTTGATTAAAGATTCTACCTGTTGGTTTCCATGTAAGACCAGGTCTAGGAGGTGTTGTTTTTAGATACACATTGGAGGACTTATTTGGAGAAAACCTTTGTCCTATAGGGATCTGTCTACCATGATTCTTAGAGTCGCTTTTTTTTCTACGGGTATATATCTCTTTGTTATCGTATGGGATTGTGCATCCTTTTTCTGTGCAGAGGCTCGGAAGTTCACATTTGAGAGGTATTTTAAGATGCACTCATCGTGATTTGCACTGTAAATGCACTTTTTGCATGTAGGACATGCCAAGTCTTTTAACTTTAAGAAAGTCTGTTGATTCCTAGGTGGTTCTGCTGTGTTAACAGTTCTATTTGATACACGACTACTCATGGATGGTGGCCAATTCCTAGGTTGTTGATTAAAGTTCCTAGGTTTCGGTTTGTTACCATTAGCAATGTTTGGTAATCTAGCAGATTGTTGCACACTAGGTTTGGTATTCAAGGCTTTGTCTTTCTAAAGTTGTGGCTTTTTCTTAGCTTCCTCTAGGTAGTAGTTATGAACCATGTCATTTGAGCCTACAGATTCCTTTGGTGACTGAAATGACACATGCTTTGGGTTATTCCTAGAAGGGCCAGGTGCATTCACATCATTAGGATTAGCAAAAGATGATCTCCTAACTGGAGGCCAAGAATGTGGAGTGACTGGTTTTGTCAAATTATGTGACACACCAACTTGGGAGGCAAACTGATGACTTGGCAATTGGGATCGTTCAGATTTATACGCAGTTGGTTGTCTTATCACTGGTCTATTTCTGATTGGTTGCGAAGGCGGTTTCCCCAAGATTGATTATTTTTCAAAATTAGTATCCACACTCTTACCTTTCGTTTTCTCAATGAGTTTCTTTAACTCACATATAGCAATGTTCTTGTCTTGCAGTTGAGCTTTCAAATCTTATATTTCGAAATATTGTTCACGTTCTTTTAGAAATACGTTTGACGCTTTTTCTTTGCAAACTGTGTCATTTTTCATTTGTTCTTGACATTGTTGTAAAGTGAGTTCAAGAGAAATCGAGTGTTTTTCTAATTTAGCAAAACTTCGTAAAAGCTCAGTATAAACCTCTTTACTAACAAATTCAGTTTGTTTCGAAAGCTTTTGTGCAAGACATTCACATTCCTTGACTTTATGAAGATATAAGCATTGCAATTCAGTGTGCGCATCTAAATCAGATAACGAATGCAAATAAGAACACATAACATCATTAGACACACATTCTTGCAAGAGCATATCATACATGTTTGAAAATTCTGCCTTATCAGATTCAAGTTCGTCAATTTCATTTTCAAGGGATTCAACGTACTTTAAATCAGCATGCATTTCTTTCTTAAGTTCATGAACAAATGCAAAACTATCATTCTGAGTCTTAAGGGCAAGAGGCATCAAACATGTCTTAATCAGGATTTCCATATCTTTAGCAGTTGGGGCACGAAAATGATCTTTAGAATGTTTCACCCAAGCTTGATCGACAAGTTCTCTAAGATGATTTATGTTATTTGTCATGACATTATACGCTTGTCTACTTTTGCTTATTGATTTGGACACAGGTAAGAAAGCTATGTTTTTGAAAATATTTGGTTTCGTTTTCACAAATGATTTTCTCCACATTTTCTTCCTTATTTCATTTGCATGTGCTAACTGAACAAGATATTCCTGGTTCGGGGGGTTTAAAAATTTCATAAAGACTATTCAATTTCGATCGACTCTCATCTTCAAGAGTTAAAATCTCTTCCCTATTGGGGACGAGTCTGTTTGCAGGATCAGATTGGTCATGTAGGATCTCATATAAACATGGTTTCTCATTTTGAGCCTTTTTGAGGTACTGATAATTGCCTTTTCAGGGGTAATTATATCAAATATATAGTATACGTATTCTAAAAGATTCAAAGAAATTACTTTTGACCAAAGTAAAATCTAAAATCTCCCGGGTCGTTTCCCAACGAGGCGTGCAATGGAAAGTCGAGAGTCGGTTTGATATTTGATGTTTGAATATAACAAGGCTTTGAATGGGTTTGGTTTTCTAACTCTACGGGAAAAAACAATTAAAAGGCAAGCTACACTAAAACGAAAGCAATTACGAAATTAAAAACAAAAACGGGAACGTAAAAACGCGACTAAAAAAACTAAATTATCAAAATTTAAAACTAAAATGATTTTTAAACTTTTAATAAATCCTAAGTGACTAAAATTCAACAAAGACAAGTAAACCAAAAACGAAAGCAATTAAAGTTAAAAACGCGAAGAAAACGAGAACGGGATCGAAACCCATTCTTTAAAAAACGAAATTGTGAAATTTTAACCCTACTGAAGCAAATTTAATTTTCCTAAGTCCTAAATGGTAAAGGAAAATTAAAAAAAAAAGAATTATATTTTTTATTATGAATTAAAAACGGATTTATTGAAATAAAATGATTAAAAAAATTAAACGAATTTATAAAAATCTGAAAAATTTATGAAAAGTCCCTCTAACTATAAGGAATGCAAGAAAAATATGAACTTGAAAAAAATGCTAAAGCAATAAGCAAATAAATAAGAAAATAAGCCAATAAGCTTAAACTGTAAATTTACTATATAAATTAAATGTTGCAAGCTAATAACTGAAAAAGTCCCCTACTGGTGCTAATGGTTAGTGTGTGTGTTGCTTGGGACGTGTGTGTGCAAAGGGAGAGGTCATGGGTTCGACCCCCATGCCTCTCCTTTTTTTGAAAACATTTTTTTTAATTTTCTTTTTGCAAACTTGTAAAATAAGCAAAACTAACAAACTTTAAAAAAACAACTTTTTTTCAAAACCTAAAAATAAGCTAGGAATTAAGCACAAATAAGTTAACAGTTTTGACTTTTTTAACTAAGTCAAAACAAGCTAACTGTTAAGCTTTTTTTGGACTTAATAAGAAACAAAGAAAGCAAATAAGTTAAAACATATGAAATACTACACCTAATAAGCACTTGTGAACAAAAATTAAGCCAAGAAAATAAGCAGAAAAAGCACTAGTTAAGCTAAAACTTTAAAGACTTATGAACTAAACCATATTAAGAAATAGGCTCACAAAAGCTAAAACAAGAATTAAATAAGCTAAGACTAAATTAAATTAACCCTAAACAAGCAAATAACCACTGAAATAAGCTAAAGGCAAAAGCAGAAAAGCTAAAAAGAAAAAAAAACAGGTTTGAGATTTTAAAGAACAAAGAGAACAAGCCTAAAGGCCTTTTGCAGCCCAAGATTCAGCTTATCAAATAAGCTTATTAGACCTTGAAAACTGTTTCCAGCATAAGCTCATACAGCTAACTAACTATGCTAACAAACTTAAATTCTAAGTCTAACTTAAACTAGCTCAAATTTGATTTTAACGCTGCCTAAAAACTGACCCATATACTTGCATAGTAACCTGTTTTGACCCAATCTTAAGAAAACCAATTGAAATAGTGTAAAAACTTTAAAAACCAGATTATGTCATCCATTTTGAATGCATTATAAGCTTAAAAACACAACTCTAAAACCTCGAATCTTAAAATCAAAACTTGGACTGTTTTAGAACTAGAAAACTCTCAATAATGGAAGTGTGCATAGAAAAACATGAAAACTTCTTAAAATTTGATTAAAACTTGACTCATCATGCACTAAAACCGATTTTGGACGAATTAAAAATGGTTTTCAAAACTTAAAAGTGCACAGCAGTATTTACTTTAAGTTAATACTCCTAAGCCAAACACCCCTTTAGAAACTAAAAATTAACATTTAAGCTAAAACAGAATAAAACTTGCATCAAACTAAATCAAATAAGCATAATAAAGACAAATTAAGCATAATTAATCCACAAATAAGCACAGATAAGCATAAATAAGCAATGTGCTTAAAGTAGCTAAAAATGGGGAAAAAAAGGAGTGTAACCTATTCATTTGCTCCAAAACAGGGAACAAAATGACCTCTAAATAAGCTCTAAATCCTACCAGTTTATAAATTAGCAATTAAGCACCATAGGCTTCCTTGGCCAGCTTATCTTCCAAACAAAAGCTTTTCCAATAAGCAAAGGTAATGGTTACTTTTTGGTGAACTTTTCTTAATAGTTTAAATTTTCCTTAGTAAAACAGGCTTAAACAAAATGAAAGAGCTTGTGAGAGCTTAACAAACATTTTAAAACCATAACATTAACTTAGTACCTAAAACAGAATTTTTGCATAAACTTAAAATTTCATTAATCTTAAAAACTTTTACAAGACTTCAAAAGAAAGTACAACAAGCTGAATTTAAATGACATAAAACATAAATTAAAACATTGAAAGTAAAACTATACTACTCCTAAGTTACACTAGTTAAAAATTACAAAGGAAAACCTAAACTATTTATATAAAATGCTAAAACTGCAGGGTCTTCCCTTTGTGCTTGTTGTGTTTGTTGTGTGAGAGCTTCAAGACTTCATCATAGCCATCCAATTTGAGTGTCCTCCAAGCCAATTGATCTAAACCCTTCATTCTTTGTCTTTGTCTTATCAACGAATCACAAACAAGAGGATTGCCAGCGTGTGTTTGTTGTTTTATGGTGTGGGGTTTGGGTTTAACTTTGTCGTGTTGCAGGGAAGGAAAGTGACAGATGAGGGAGATGATGAATAGTGCTTAGGGCGGGAATTAGTTTATGGTTTGATTTGTGTGGTAGTTGGCCCCTGAGTTCGGTATTTGTTTGCACCGTTAGTCCTTAAAGGACTAACAACCTTAGTCCTTAAGGACTAACGATGTAAAGGGTATTGGTGTATTGGGTTAACTGCCGTTAAATAATTTTGGACCCTGGTTAAGTGTTTGGGCCTGGTTCATTGTTTTGGGCTTTTGTGGTTTAAAAGGATTTATAAAACTTTAAGGCTTATAAGTCTTCATAATGTTTTAATGGGCTGACCCGGCCTATTAGATGGGTACGGGTCGGCCCAATTAACATTTCTTCGATATCGGCTTCGGCTTTGACTTTTGTCTTTGTCGGGGTTGACTTTTTGGTTGACTTTGACCTTGACTTTTTGACTTTGGCTTTTTCATGCTCTTCCATTCCGTGCTCGGTTTTGTCCTTTTTGGCTTCGTTTTTAGTCCTTTTGTCGGATATCCGTTTCCTGCATAATATAAGTAAAAACCTCTAAATACAATGTATTTTTGGTACGTTTTTGGTCATTTAAGTCCAGTTTTAAAGGTCAAAGGTATGTGTATTTAGGCACATACCAGTCTACATGAATACCGTCTCTATTAATCACATGTCCAAGAAACTATACCGCTCGCAACCAGTGTTCACACTTGGAAAACTTAGCATACAGTTTCTCTTTCTTGAACAATTCTAAGACTAGTCCTAGGTGCACTTCATGCTCTTCCCGGGCTTAGAATAAACCAAAATATCATCAATGAACACTATCACAAACTTGTCTAGATATGGCCTACACACTCGGTTCATCAGATCCATGAATACCGCTGGTGCGTTAGTCAAACCAAATGGCATTACTGTGAACTCAAAATGTCCATAACGAGTTTTAAATGCAGTCTTTGGAATGTCATCCTCATGCAATCTCAGCTGGTGATATCCGGACCAAAGATCCATCTTAGAGAAGTATTGTGATCCTTGAAGTTGATCGAACAGATCGTCTATCCTAGGGAGTGGATAACGGTTCTTAATAGTCAACTTGTTTAGTTCTTTATAATCAATACACATCCTAAAGGAACCATCATTTTTCTTCACAAACAATACCGGTGCTCCCCAAGGCGATGAGCTTGTTCGAATGAAACCTTTGTCCTGGAGTTCCTTGAGTTGACCCGACAACTCCTCCATTTCAGAAGGTGCCAATCGATAGAGAGATTTCATGACCGGTATTGCTTCAGGGACTAACTCAATCTGAAATTCGATTTCTCGACTAGGGGGTAATCCTGATAGGTCATCCGGAAATACATCGGGAAAGTCTCTAACCACAACAATTTCTTCCTGCTTTTGTTCCTTGGCCTTAGCACTCATTATAAGTCTCACTTTCTCATCAGGTCTTCCTCCTATAACTCTAAGTACTTTGTCGTCCCGTAGTGGTATTCTAACTACTTTTTTGTGACAAATTATCTCAGCCTTAATGGTTAGACAACCAATCCATGCCTATGATCACATCGAAACTCCCGCTTCCGAACGGTATCAAATTTATATCAAGCACGTGACCTTCTATTTCTAGTTTGCAACCCTTAATGACCTTATCGATTTCTACTAGTTGCCCGCTAGCTATCTTAATCTCATAACTAAATCCTAAGTCACTGGGTTCTATGCCTAACAAATGTATTAAAGTAGTGGAGACAAAACTATAGTCGGCACCAGAGTCAAATAAGATTGTGGCATAATGATTGTTCAAAGTGAATGTACCTGTAACGATGTTTGGGTCCTGGCGAGCCTCCTCTGCTCCCAATATAAATGCCCTTCCACGTGCCTGGTTACCATTGTTCCCATGACCCTGACCCCCATTAACAGCTACGACTTGGTTTTGATGGTTTCCCCTTGTCTTTGAGCCTGATTCAACCTAGGACATGCTGCATTGACATGATTGGTACTACCACACTCGTAACAGGCCTTAGCTGTTGGGTTTCTAGCATTTATGGGGTTCACATTCCTAGGCACTACTTTACAATCCTTAGCAAAATGTCCTAGGCGGTTACAGTTAAAACAAGTGCGACAGGGTGTCTCATGTAGATGGTGATAGTTACAGGTGGTACACTTGGGTGTCGTACTCGTGTATTCTCTCCTAACAGGGTTTGCGGTTGTAGCAAAAGCATTTCCAGTCCTAGTCCTCTTATTATCGTCCCTTCCATTCATATCCTTGTTAGGTTCCCCCTATTTCCTCTCTTCTCAGGGTTCTTTTTTATTGACCCATTCCTAAGGGCTTCGTCAGTCAGTGTGCTAGCAATCTGCACAGCCTTTTGAATGGTTGATGGCTCCGTTGCCACCACCATCCCTCAGATCTATAGAGCAAGGCCATACACGTACCTTTTAATCCTTCTGTTTTCTGGGGTTACTAAATAAGGAACTAACCTAGCCAACTTATGGAACCTATCAGTATACGCAGCATGGCCGGCCCCGACCATGGTGTGATTCCATAACTCAGTTTCCAACTTCTGCATCTCATTACTAGGACAAAACTCTTCCCTCATCAATACCTTAAAGTTATCCCATGACATACCTACAGCCACCTCTTGACCTAATGTGCGAATCTAATAATTCCACCATGTTAAAGCCTTATCGATAAAAGAACCAGCAGTGTACTTCACTTTTTGGTTATCCCCACAATCACTCATATCCTGAACTGACTCCATCTTTTCAATCCAAGGGATGTAAACTATAGCACCTCCCTTCCCATCATACTCCTTAGGGTTACAAGCTAAGAACTCCTTATAGGTACAACCCTTACGGTAGTTGTTCTTAATGACATTCCTAACATCACCCCGGATGTTGTCATTGATGGCATCACCGTTTTGATTCTTACCATTCCTTTGACCTCTATCTTGGTCGCCTACTTGGGCTACAATAGTGGGAAGTAAATTTCGCAATTGATGTGCAATGATGGTGGAGAAATCAGGGACTCCGTTAACACCATCATTTACCTCACTACCCTAACCCCTACCTGGCCACTTTGACCATCAATTCTACCATCATCCTGATCACCAGAACGACCTCTAGTTCTACCACCACCTCTACTAGCTCGTCCACCCGTTCCCCCTCCTCGTAATGCGGTAGCAGGCCGGCCAGCACTTCGGGTCGTCATCCTTGGCGGCATTATCTACACGAGGGAAAACATGGGCAATGTTAGGTAGACAGGACGGTCAATACGTATAAGATAACTTAATATACTATACTACGCATGATACGGTCCTAAGGTGTCAATACCGATTTATGTGAACGATAATACTAAATATGCGTGAGTCGTGATACGTTTTTAACTACGTCAGACATCGTACTTATACTCGCATCCTTTCCCAGTTGTACCCAGCATTAGAATCACACATTTCAATGAATGACTTAACTAATGCTATATACCATATAGTCACCTACGCACGTATAAGCGGAACACCGGGCACATAGATCCTATAACACAACTATATGAAGGTTCCTAGGTTATCGTCTAGGCCAAACCACCTAGTTCTCTATAACATTGGCTCTGATTACCATTCTGTCACACCCTGTCATAGGCATAAACACGGGAATACAACATAATGATCAATCACAACACAAGATACAAAATAGAGAAATCTAAAATGCATAAATGAAAGTGTCATGATGACCATCAACCTCAATAACCTTGAGTGAGGACCCATCGAAGAACACAACACATAGTCGCCAATTATTACAACCATAAGCCCACACAGGGGTCCATCCTAGTCTCAAACTAAAACCTCAAAGTACCCAATTTCAGTACCAATCAAATCAAATCTTCCAGAAATACAATCCATACAAGATTTCTGTTGGGATTCTAGATTTGATGAGACAAAATAAATATAAAAATGAAACAAAAGGACTAAAATTATAATTACATAAATCTTCAAG
>BQNB010090757.1:0-27061 GCA_026074375.1 Tanacetum coccineum | reverse complement strand
GTTGATGTATGTATATGCAGCGGAGATAAAAATGTTTGAGAATAACGTTGTGGTGTATAGATTCATACATGATTTACACTTCTTTGTAACAGGTGGAGATGCTGAAAATGAATTAGCTCTAGCAACCGTTCTTCAAGGCTTTTATGACGTCGTTACCCTTCTCTTCAGGTTATTGAGTAACTATTTTTTTACTGTTAATTGTTAAAGTTGTAAAAAATGTCGATTATATAACCGTTTCAAGTTCTTGATGAAAACTTGGATCGGATCTATTTATGTCTTGATGAGATTATTGATGGGCACGCAAATAAAATTGCTAAGTGTAATTAAGTTTGTTAGTTAGAGTACCACATGCATTTACCACAAAAAAGGAAACAGAAAAGGTATAACGTATAAGGTAATTTGTTAGGTATGGTACATAAATTATGCCAACTCTTACTGCTACAAAAGTTTATCGTCTATCTTGCACCATGTGAATTACGCGTATCGTAGGCATGCACTTGAATAGATGTTGTTATAAACACAAATGAATCAGGTAAGAAATATTATCTTATATATGATGTAGCCACCAAATTTAAAAAAAAATTATACCATACGTGTGCAACGCACGGGTCTAAACAATTACATACAACCCGTACGCAATCAACAATTATATACAACCCGTGTGCATCGCACGGGTCTGCATGCCTCGTTTTACAAAAAAGTAAAAAAAAGAATTCAGTAATAATTATGTTTTCTTAAACTGTGTGTTTTTTGTTGGGGGACAATTATTTCGAGACGAAGGGAGTATTAGCTTGTATCGCTAGTAACCTAGTGATGCACAGATAAGGTGACAAAAATGAATCTGACAACCTAATATTATAATTTGAGATCATATTTAGCTTTTGGATAATGTTGATATATTATAATCAAATAATTTATTTGGGGTACGTCTTGCAGTATTCGAAACATTGTAATTAAAGGCATGTTAATTAGCCTCTCATATAAAGAAACGATGGAGACGATGGAGAGACAATACCATGTCAGAAGAGGGGCTAAGGGAGGGAGGACAAACCAGTGGATTAGAAATGATGCACGACAATTCATCAACAACAACAACATTACTTCCTTCCTATTTTTCAACTTCCCATTGGCGTGGGAGGTACGATTGAAAAATATATAGTAAATAGTAGTGACAGAAGTTGTAAGCAATAGTCGTGAGCCGTGTTTTTTGATAACGTAATTATAGTTGAAATCATTATGTGTAAAAAAGCTCTTAAATATTCAATGCTCTTTAATGAAACGTTGTAAAATGAACATCCCGAGAAAAATTAAAGCTATCTGTTATTTGTTAAACAAACATTAAAAATCACAACACTTAGCCGCTTACAGTAGGTAAATACTTCATCTCAAACACACCCTCTGTAGTCGCATGCTACAATACCAGTCACAAAAATAGGGTAACATGACACGAAATATGACAATGAGAAGTCTAGAAAAAATTATAAAATTATTTGTTGGGTTGTTATCGACGAAAACGCACACCTAATGTAACTCCCGTAACAGAGCTGTGTTGATCGAATTATTGAATTCAAGGCTTGTCGATTTATACACACGCGTATATTCAAGACGGTGTATTTGTTAATTGCTAAAAGGTACACACTTTCTTGAACCCTTGTTAATTGCATATTCTATACGTGATTTTTATGTTTTCCGCTACGTACTCGTGATATATTTAATGGTAAATAGATGTAAAAACCCAACACAACTCACCAAAGATGGTAGAAAATATAATTGAAGATAAGGATCATAGACTCTACCAATGGGTAGATAACTTACACAAGTGGGGACCTGACACGATAAGAGATCCAGATTATGTTGGAATAATATCGAAGGGGGTACCTCTCGGTGGCTGACAATTTCGAGAAATTTGCAGGTGAATGGGGTAAAGTTTTAGAATGTGAAAAGTGTAATTTCAAGGACGCTGTCGATTTCAGGAGAGGAAGGGTGCTTATTCTAACACATTTGCAGGATAACATTGCTTTCCTAAAGTGTCTAAAGTTTAATGGTAAATTGAAAAACGTTCGTGTATACCGTTGAATGGGGCTGGGAAATTCAAAAACTTAAAAGTAGTCGGAAAAACAAGAGGTCGTCGGATTCTGAGAATAGTTGGTCGGAACAGGATACTTCAAACAATGGGGATGAGTATCTTGGGGAAGGTGAGCAAGGACAAAAGGAAGAGTATAAAAATCCTGGCATAGTGGAAGACAGTCTTTTGTCTGCTTCAGGGGGTCACCAAAAAGGCATGAAAGAAAGAGGAGGAAGTACACATTTGTTACTTTAGATGAATCTAGAGCAACAATAATGAAACACTGAGTAAAACACTATTGATTACGCGGAATCTAATCATTATGCCTAAGATGTACAATATGAATATCACAAAAAGAACTTTTTGTTAAACTTTGATCGGCTAGGTTAAGATTATATAACTATGATTACTTATATTTATCTCTATGATTCTTGTGTAGAAACTATATATTCTAACTATCCTAGGGTTACTTTTATAGACTAAGGAAACCCTAAGGGCTTACAAAATACAGGTATAAAGATAATGCAATCCTTTCTAAGATATCTCCTGCATATACTTTAAACTCTAACTAATTTCTGCGTAAGTAGGCTTAAACTATTACATAAGCAGTATTATAATTTACACTACATGTAATAATTCGATAATCCTTCTCCAGTACAAACTATGTAACTAGCAAAACTAACTACATACACTAACATAATTAATCTATTATTTACAAAATTCCCTATCAATCCTGCCCCTAAACTTTGGGCTTTTGAGAATTTTATCCAAGCATTTCTTTTAGTCCTTAGCTTATTATGTCTTTAGCTCTTTGTCTTCTCCTCATCACAGCTACACAGCAACATCCAACTAAGTTATCTTTGTAGTTTTTGGCAAACTACCAGCCATCAACGGATTTGATATGTCTTTACCATGAGACGTTTGCTATGGACTAGTCAATGCTTCATTGCAATAACAAGGTGCATTGATAACCTTATAGTTTTTGGTAAACTGTCAACCATTAACGGATTTGAGAAGTCTTTACAAAACCAGTGTGCTTTTGACTAAGCCAGTTTCTTATGCCTATTAAGATGGTGAATGCTGACCTTTGTTATGTGGTGTTAGCTAACCGCCCAAACCCTTCTCACTTCCATATAGTCCATAGTTTAAAAATATGCTCGCTTGCTCTGAGAGGACTATTCACTTTCCTTCTTCCCAGCTTGCTTTCAATCATATCTTCAAAAGATGATAACAAACTTCATCCATTATCCCATCCAGAAGCTTCTTTTAGATCCACTTGGCATGCATCCTTCTTGACAAAAGGATTTTTTCTATTTGATAAACCATTATTATAATAGATGCATCCAATGTTAAGCAGTGTACAACACAAGTAGGATAGTACCTCCAATTAATTATCTTCTGTTGAAGTGGCAAACTCCATATTGCATCATCACTAAGAGGTGGATCAAACATGGTCTTGAGATCACCCTAAAGTACTCTGTCATACATCTCTTCTGGTCTATTTGCCCCATACTTCTTTAATTACCTTTCTGTACCTACTCTACAAAGCTCATCTCTTGTAAAAATCTTTTAAGTATAGCTCCAAAACTCTTATAAGTTTTATTTAGAACCATCTTTTCTTATGATATGTTTAAGACAGCCTTTTGGACTTGATTGAGAAATGTCTTCCAATTAAACAATAGAAGAGATTTCTGTATAAATCCAATGTATCAGTTTTTTTTAAACGACTTTTTGGTCGTTCTATATACATCTTGTGTTATTGATCTATGAAGTAACACGCCCGGACCCTCATTCCGCTACGACCCAATTTGGGGGTGTTACACCTTTCTTGCCTTTTGCTTCCTTCTCATTCCTGTTTTCTTAACTGGCACTTCAGTTTCTTCTTCTTTTACAAGTTCATCTTTTTCTTTTGTGATTGAAGCATCCTCAATGTCAATCTTCTATTTCTTTGAAGTTTCTTGTTCTAGCTGTAATCCATGCCTTTTCACTCTTGCTTCAGTTTCCATGGGCACAAAACTTTCAATACTCTTCATCAGCTTTTCAAATTCAGTCTTCAATTCTTCAAAAGAAAGCTTCTTTAATTGAGACAGTTTCCATGAACTCTGATTCTTGATGAAGGTACTCATGTATTCTCTTTGTTGTGCTTGTGTCATTGGCTTACTTCTTTTTGCTTTAGCTTTTTGTTCAGCATAGAACTTCTTCTTCTCATTTATCATTTCCACCATTCTTTTTGCAAAATCATCATTGCTTATACTTTCTCCCTGAAGACTCTTGACTACCTCTGTATTAGCTTCCAGTTTTGCCCTAATGGTATCCCAATCTTCTTCAGTATAAAATTGTGCAGCCTTTTGAACTTCAGCCTTTCTTTTTAGTTGTTGTTCTGACAATTCTTGTTCCTCCTGCACTCTTTTGGCTAACATCTTATCTAAATGAATCTGTTTTGCAACTTCTTCATCCATTTGAGCTTGCAATCTTATAGCCTCTTCCAATCCAGCTGCTTCTTGTCTTATTTGTTCTTTAGTCTTATGAGTAGCCTGGATATCCTCTTCAACCATTGGAGCCTTTCCTTCCCTTTGACCCCTTTTAGGAGAATGAATTATACTATAAGTACTAATTGATGTTCTACTAGTATCAACTTTAAAACTACCAGTATTAACATCTTCAATACCAGAATTAATCTTAACTCTGCCAGTATTAATCTCATCCTCAGCATCCAATTCAGTATTAATCTTTCTAGCCATAGACCTTGCTCTCCTCTTGTATTTCTTGCCCTTATCAGTCGATTTTTTTTATTTTGCTTTGCTAACATTTGAGAAGCAACTTTGCAAACAGTTTTTAGTTGCCTCCAAGATTGTAGGACTGATTTCTTCTTCTTCTTGAGCCTCCCCTGAAGCTTTTGTAGGAGTAACAAAATCTGTTGACTTCTCTTTCATGGATTCTCTAACCAAAGATACTAGAGGATAATCATCAATATCCTGTATTATCCTCCCCTGATCCTCTAGTTCTTCACCCTCTGATGCAGACACAATTTCTTTCTTGGATTTCCTCTTCAAAGCCTTTTCCAGAGATTTCACCTTCTTTACCAATTTGAGCACATCATTCCCTAAGGTTTGTTTGGTTTCCTTCAACTCTTTCTCCAAAGTAGTAACCCTGATCACCAAGTTAGGTACAAGTACCATCAATTCTTTGAGTTATATACTGGCCTCAGCACTTCTTGATGTGTTACCTTCACGGAGAGGTGCTTCATATGACCTAGGTAGTGAGGAATAAGGTGGTGAGTAAGGTGGTGATTGAAATGGTGAATGAGGTGGTGATTGATGTGGTGAATGAGGTGGTGATTGATGTGGTGAATGAGGTGGTGATTGATTAGGTGGTAGGGATGTGGATGGTAGTGGATCAACAGGTGTGGGATGGGGTTCAGCTGGTTGTGCTGATCCTTCACCTTGATCCATAGCTGCACCTGCCAACATAACAAGCAATCAATGGTATAATATCCCCTGCATAATCCCTTTTGCATGTTTGGCAAAGCTTTTTGGGCAAAGTTTAGGGCTAAATACTTTCCTTTATGTTCAGTATTAATGTCCAAAATAATTTGTAAAAATCTTGGATACATTAAAAATTTTGTATTACTCTCCAAGTTATGAACCATTCCATCAAAAATCATTTTAGAAAAATTATAAACCCTATTACTAGATAGACAGATTAATGCAGTAGCAACAGTACTACCAAATTGATCCCATCCACCAGACTTAGGGCTTAAGCAGTGTAAAATATGATGGATTAAAAATTTCCATTGGGGTGTAAAATTCTTTTTCTAAAAAGTTAATTTACCCTCAGTAACATACCCCAATGTGGCTAATCCAGCATATATTTTAGCATCAGATAAATTATGTATTCCTGTTGCATCTGCCAATTGAAGTTTACTTCTGATAGATGCCTCAGTAATAGTATACTCTTTAGAGTCTATAGATGCTACTTTATTGTTGTGTCATTAGAATGTTCTGACTTGTGACAGTTTGCCAGAACTATGTGACTAAGGAGCTCATAGATAGTGGATTTGAGTTAGCATACTGAGAGATGTTCCTTTAATAAATTCTACTACCTCAACGTGAAAAAACCCAACACTTTCATTTGGTTTCTTCAGGAAAGGCGAGCCTATTATGCTTGTAGAGTTACTTTAGATTGGACTATGAACAACGTTGTTGATAAATAGTTGTAAAATTCAAATTCTAGTGTGTGTTTGAATACGAGTGAATGATTAAGTACTGGTAGAGAGAGAATTGAGTTTTAATCGATGAATAACAAGGTTTCTTATTGGACAGACTGTAAAAGAAGTTTCTTTAGAGCAAAAAAAGATATTTTATAGAATAAAGTGCAGTAATTATCGAAATAGAAAACCTATCTTAGAAGTATGCACCGTAAAAATCTCTAACGGTACATATTAAATAGAAAAATCAATTTCCTTCACCAGCACCAACGGTCATCTACCAGTCTTATCATTAGCCTAACAGTACTATTATGTATACCAGATATTAACTATAGGACTACCAGAAGTAACCTATTATAGAATACCATAATTAACTTATAGACTACCAGAATTAACTCTAGTACTCTGTACTTACAGACCATATATGAGTAGAATTTGCAGCACAGCTTCTATCCATCCTCTAATCCATGCTTATCCTGAAATAGTTAGTCAAAAACAAGACATAATGCTATCAATATAATATTTTGACTAGAATAACTATTTCCTAACTACAGAATTAATACATATTGTATTATTTATAACTAGGATAGTACTTACTAAACATTACAAACTTACAATTTTTAACCTACCCTAAATGTAGCTACAAATTTAACAATTCCAATGCTCACCACCCATTACGAAGTTAAACCTGGTGACATCCTGATCACTTTAGTGATGAGGTACGCAGCATTATGATCAGTATGAATCTTGTAAACTCTATTCGTTCTTCTCATAATATCTCTTATAAAATAGAATCGAATCTCAATATGCTTGGTCCTTGAATGAGCAACATGATTCTTATAGTGATCTCATTATCAATATGGATTTTGGTGTTCATGAAATTGAAACCATAATCCATCATCTGATTCTGTATCCATAATACTTGCCCACAACAATTTGCATCTGCAACATATTATGCCTCAATAGTAAAATTTGCCATAACAGTCTGCTTCTTGCATTGCCAAGATATCAATCTTTTTCTAAGAAATTGACATCCACCTATTGTTGATTTTTGTGGTCAGGTTGGGATCCTCAATAATCACTGTACTGAGTAGAAAAAAAAAAATACCATATAAAAAAAAAAAAACTTCAAGTTCAAAAAGGTGAATCCCTAAGTACCATACAACTAATTTCGGGTGATGTTTGAGGTACCTAAAATTATTTTTTTTTACTGCATTTAAGTGATAAGCTTTTGGAGTGTACTTGAAATCTAGCACCTGGACAATACTGCAACATGATGCTGGCCTTGAGCAGTCAATACATTAGAGGAGCCAATATAGTCCTGTAGGACACTGGTAATCTACATCTACACCATCTTCATCCTTGACCAGAGGCTTACTTAGACTCAATTGGGAGTAGTAGCTGTTCGATGGATAAAAATCAAACTTCTTTAAGATGTCAGCTACATACTTATCCTGACTAAAAATAAAGATTCTATCAGATTGTTGCTTCACTTGTAGTCCCAAAAAGAATGTGAGTTCACCCATGAAACTCATCTGGAATCTTTTGTGCGTACATTCTTCAAACTCTGTACACATAGACTTCTTTGTAGAACCAAAAATAATGTCATCCACATACACTTGGACTAACATAATGTCACTCTTTTTCTTTTTGACAAACAATGTTTTGTCTATGGTATCTCTTCTGAAACCATTTTCCATCAAAAAAGAAGAAAGTGTTCTCATACCAAGCTCTAGGAGCTTGATGTAGACCATAAAGAGATTTGATCATTTTTTGATTTGTTTGGATGAGCAAGATCAACAAAGCCTGGAGGTTGATGAACATACACCTCCTCTTCAACAGTGCCATAAATAAATGCACTTTTAACATCCATTTGGTAGACAGTAAATCCCATGTATGATGTAAAGGCTAAAAATAACCTAATTTCCTCAGATTCTGGAACAGTGCAAAAACACTCATCATGAATCCTAAACCTTCCTCCTGTCTAAACCTTTGTGCTACAAACCGTGCTTTATTTTTTACAACAATACTTCTCTCATCCCTCTTATTCCTGAAGACCCACTTTGTGCCAATTACCTTTTTCCCATATGGAAAATCAACAAGTACCCAAACCTTCTGTAGTTTGAACTGAAGCAAATCTCTTGCATTGCTTTAACCAAACTTTTCTCTTGTAAGGCTATTGTCTGATATTGGTCTTGGGTTCTTCTTGTGAGAGAAAAACATGCAAATCAAACAGTTCTGTATGATACTTGTGATTTGTTCTGTTCTGCTGTGAATGTTTCTTCACCAAAGGTTGTTGTGCTGAAGAAGCTTTTGATTTTTCCCTCTTGTTTGAAACTGCTGATGTAGGATCTCCTAGAATTCTGAGTGAGGGATAGGACTGACAGCAATGGTGTTATCCATTGTGTTGAAATCAGCAATGCACCCACATCTTCATCATCTTCATAAGGCTCTATTGATTATTCCATCATTGTTGGGGCCCAAGTATCAGAAGCATCTTCCAAGTCAGGCATATTGGATTCAATGGGTAAATCAGCAATTAGGGAGTGTAGATGCATCATTAGGTTATTTTGCCTCCAAGTTAGACAAATGATGATTCACCAGCATTTGCACCTGTAGGAGTACTAGCAGTACTAACATATGGTGTGTTAGACCTATCAGTACTAACAAATGGCCTATCAGTACTAACAAATGGTCTATCAGTACTAAGTGTGTTAGTATTGGTAGCCTGATCTGCCTTCTTTTTGAGATGCAATTTTCCTCTTTTCTTCTTCAAATGCTGTCATTTGAAAACTTTCTACCATATTTTAGCGTCAATTCCTAAGTAACCATCTTCTCAAGTTCATCATGCAAGACTTGTTCATCTTCTGGCATCTGATGTTGTCCTTCCTTATCAAAAACATCTTCTGAATCTTGTATATCCTTGTCTGGAGAAGCATTTTCAGAAGGTTTTTCTTGTGCAATCTTGAAACAACTAATTTAATGGAATCCTGTGTCTTTGAGGTTGTGTGAAGCAGTTTGTATTCTATGAGTAGGTCCTTTATCTTTTCCTGATAAACCTGTAACATAAGAATCTTGTGTACCTGCATCCATATTAACCTGATTTTCTACACTAACAGGAATATAATTCATTGAATTTGTGAGAAAATCAAGATCAAACATCTAATTAGGACCAATTCCTACCACATTTGGTTGATCTTCAAGAAAATTGATATGCAGATTCTCTTCTACCCTTTTGGTCCTTTTGTTGTATACTCTAAAGGCTTTACTAGAGGTAGAGTATCCAGCAAAAATAACCTTCATAAGCAATTTCCATCAAATTTGCCCAAGGATTCTAAAGGTGTTCATAATAGTCAAGAGCCACCCAAAAGGTTCTCAGTAAAACTAATAATAGGTGATTTACCTATTAATTAGTTCATAAGGTGTCTTATTTTGAAGTTTGACACTAATACCCTATTAATACATAGCAAAAAAAAAAAAAAAAAAAAAAAAAACAATAAAAAAAAAAAAAACAGTTTATCTGCCTCCGCCCAAAATGGGATAGGTAAAAGTGAGTTGCTAACATAGATTAGCTCTGCTCAATTAGGGTCTGTTTTTTCACTTTCTGCAACTACTATTTTTGCTGTGGAGTTTTAGCTACACTAAACTCCCTTTTGATTCTTTTCTTAGCACATAATTCATTCATAGCATAATTCTTAAACTCTGTCCCATCATCACATCTAATGATTTTAACATTATGATTCAATTATTTTTCTAATCCTATGATAAGATTACAAAGGATTTTAGATGTTTCATCTTGGTAGCTAAGAAATTTGATCCCAAACTAAATCTGCTGAAAATCAGCCAGTCACAAACAAGAAGTACCTTTTTTTGTTAATACTTTCTACATAAGGACAGGTCCAATTTAAGTCCATATGAAGTTATTCTAGGGGCATTTCTGATGATTTCTTTCTAACTTTGCTTTTAGGGGGCCTTGTGTTGCTTATCCATTCTTGAGGCAACACAAGTCGTTGGTATTCACAAATACTTTTGAAGGTAAACTCTAACTAGGTTACCTTTATCAAGTTTATTTATATTTATGAATTAATGACCTAACTCCTGTGCATTATTTAGACTCATCTGCTGTCTGCATTTGGCATATAAACAAGTTTATACCTTCAGACTAGGAACAAGGTTCTTTAAATCTAAGCTGTACAATCATCCTTTATAGGAGCTTAAGTACTAACATGACTTTCATCAAGGAAGCTTAAAGCTAGGAGACATGAAATGCATTCGACTCAATTAAAAGGACACTATTTTCTTGTCACACATTTGTGAGACAGAGGGAAAAAGGTTAAACTAAGTTTATCTACCAAAATAAACATCATCAAGTCTAAATTAGCAGTTATGATTTACCTTACCCGTTATTTTACCTCCTTTTGGGATCACTTCTAAAATGCCACAAAGCCTCATTAAATCTTCATAGTCTGAAAGATAAGCTTTGTTTCCAGTCATATGGCTAGAGAAACCACTATCCACCACTGTATGATCCTGTAACAAGATCTCTGGATTGCCCTGCACAAAAAGTAAGAGAATTAGTATCTCTTAAAGGGGGGGGGGATCCAAAGTCATTACATACTTGGAAATCCCTTTTAGGTCAACATACTCATCCTTTTTAAGCATGAATGATTCCACTGACTTTGGACAACATGATCAAGGTAATTTTTCTAGGCCTCAAAACCATTTGACTTTTTAAGGTCAATATCCACCTTACCCTTACCAGTATTAACTACTGCTCTTGTACCAGCAGTAGTCATATTTTTAACCCCAAAAGTTTTAACATCTTGTTTAAGTCTTTGGGTCTAAAGGCTGGTTTTGTGTAGTAAGACCTCTTGATAGGTAAATATGATCCTCTTGGTCTTACATTGTCCATTCTTGGGTAAATGGGTCTAGAAGCATAAACAGGCCTAGTAGTACTAATACTTGGCCTAGCAGTACAAACAGGCCTAGCAGTACTAACATTTGGCCTAGCAGTACTAATACTTGGCCTAGCAGTACAAAAGGCCTAGCAGTACTAACAAATCCTGTTCTTGTTAGTACTCCTGATAGGACAAAGGTCTTACTTAAATGTGGGTATTTTGAAAAGTTTTGATGATTAACCCTTTTGGTATTATCCCATACTGGTTTGCCCTCCCTTTAACCAGTATTAATCATATTTTTCAGCTTAGGCTCTTGACTCTTTTTGTCATGAAAATTATAGTCTTTGATCAAATGGTCAGTACTTTTACAAACAAAACAAGCTTTTACTTTCTTAAAACCAATTCCTTGTTTCTGAGAAGTTTGACCACTTTTATCATCTCTAGTCTTAACTGTTTGAGTCTCAAGTCTAACTGTTTGCACTTCATACCCTTCTTCCTCATTATCTGAGTTCCAATCCTCAATGATAACACTATCTCTGTTAATCTTAGGATTAGACACAACTGACTCACTGACTGACTTAGGCTTTTCAGTATTTGCATCATTTGTTTTAGTATTAAGCTCAGTTGTTTATGACTCAATGATTTTATTCCTAATGGCATATTCATCTAACCCTGCAAATGATATGTCAGCTCTTGGGGTTAAGAAGTTCCCTGTTATGGGAAGGGGAACAGCTTTATACCCATCTGCTTTGGAAGACCTATCATTAGCTAGTGTGGACTCTTCATCACTAGATCTGCCATAAAAAATACTAAAACTATTCTCACTATTAGTTTCATGATTGCTACTTAATTCATTTAATTGTGTGCCATATCCTAAACCAGTTTTATCTCTAGCACTCATTTGACTGTTAAGTATTTCATCTAGATTCTTGGATGATTCTTCCCATTTTGCAATCTTATCTTTTAACTCATCTCTTTCCCTAATAACTTTCTCTAATTCCAGATTTAGGTTGTTAATTTTTATTTCTTTACATTTAAGCTCATAGTTTTGAAATTCATATTTCTCACCCCAAGCCAATTCATTCTTTTCATGTCCAGAATCTTAGATTTAGGTAAACTCTTAAGGCTATCTCATAACCCCTGATTTCTAGTTTTGCTTTGTTATGTTTTTCTCTTTCAGTATCATAGTTCTTTTGAAGAGTTTTAAATGATTCAAGACATTGTTTAGAACATTTTTGTACCTCACTGTCAGAAGAACTTGATGAGCTTGAAGAGGTGTTTTGCCATCAACAGTATCGTTGTACTGGTTCTTACTTCGAAAAGTCATTGCTCAGTCATAGGCCTCTTAGGACCTTCTTGAAGGCCCACCAGTGCCTGTGATGAAGATTCAGTTGTTGGTGCATTGCTCCTGCCATTGTCACCATAAGATCTTCTCCCTTGATTTCTTCCAGATCTACATTCTCTAGCAAAATGCCCTTTTCTGTGACAGTTGTAGCACTCAATCTTTGACTTATCAAGAGAAACAGGTCGTTTTTCTTTGAAGTCCAAATTCCTTCCTGTCCTCTGAATGAACTTCTTTACTCTGACAGTCAACATTGCCACCTGCCATCGAAGATCCAATTCCTCCAAGTCAATCTCCCATCATCTGTGGCTAAAAATCCTCATTCTCAAGTTGAGGACTGGTTGTTGGTTGTGCAAGAAAGGAGTAAGCTACATCATGAGCACATAGAGTAGATGGAACTTGATTAATTCCACCAGTAGTACTAACCCTAAAATCTCCACTAGCAGTACTAACTTCATTAGTATTGCCAGTATTCTCAGAGGAGAGAAAAGCCAAATTTTAAGAAGCAGAGTTTGAACCTGAAGACCTTTTCAATTCATCTTCATAAACCCTAAGATTGTTGTAAAGGTCATCAATATCAATCTCATCAATGTCTGGCTTATTTCTCATGATGAGGGCAATCTGATTCCATGAAGAAGGAAGACTTCTAAGGAACTTCTGGTTGATATCATCCTTTGATATTTGAGCACCATGAACCTCAATTGACTTATCAGTTTTTGGAATCTATCATAAGCTTTGTTCAAGCTTTCATTTGATGCAGTAGAGAAAATTTCAAACTGATGTTTTAGAACATTTTTTTGCATCTTCTTGGATTCTACATTACCACCAAACCTCGATTTGATTGCCTCCCAGAGTGATTTAGCATCAGCAACACATTGTGATACTGAGGAGTATTCATCAGGTATTGCTAAAATGCAAGATGCTTTTAACTCTTTCCTATTTCATCTAGCGGCCAGTTGTTTGGCAGTCTTAGGAGCAGGAGGGGCAGATGTTTCTCCAGTTGTTAGTGCATGCTCTTCTTCTAGATCTCCATTGACAATAACATCCAATAGGTTATGGTCTGTATGACAGATATATTATCGCATCCTCATGCTCCAAATATCATACTCTCCATTCTTGATGATAGGGATCTTCATTGCAGTGATTGTGGGTGGAGTAATATCTTGTTTTGCCATCTTACAGTTGAGTTCTTCTTATTTAGAGTTTCCACACAAGCTCTGATACCACTTGTTGGATCGTTTTACTGAATAGATCCGTTGATTTGAGTATTGGAGAACCTATTTGAACTTCGCAATTGAATTATAGTTTTTGTGGTTTATGCTCATGCATGGATGCTTTGGGTTCCGAAGATTTGCGAATTTTGGTTGTTTGCAGTCGAGAGAGAAAATTTTCGAAAGAGATTAAAGTTGTGAGTAGCATTTTTCTTCATGCTTTTTTGGAATTCGTAGACATTACCTACGCCAATAGACCTCGGATTTGATGTGGCTCATCCCCAGAGAGATTTTAGCTATTGACTACATGTGTGGTTAAATCTAGTGAGAACATCAGGGTATTGCAGCATGTTTTGCGTGGTAAAGCTCAAGATTTATCGACTTGTTTTATAAACCTCTTGTCCGGAGATTTTCTTATTTGAGCAGCCCGCCGTTCGTTTGTTCAGCAGTTCTTAAGTGAGCTGGATAGGGGGCGATGTCTTCTCTGAGAGTGTTGAGGTGTGGTGTGCAGAGGATCTTACTTCTGTGTTCTAGATGTCGGTCGCATTGACAATAAGAGACATGCTTCTATAGATTATGGTTATGATAATGAAAAGTTTTATTATTGCGCGCATATTGGTGCTCATGGCTGCTAAATATCTGGTGTAGTCTCTTCCTTCGATTTCTAATGATAGGGATCTTCATATGCAGTGTATTGTGGGTGAGGAATGTCTTGTTCTGCCATCCTTTACAGTTGAGTTCTTCTTCTAGGTTTCTCCACACAAGCTCTGATACCACACTTGTTGATCGATTTACTGAAAAGATCTTAATCTTCAGCTTGCAAAGAGTTTGTTACTTTAGATGAATCTAGAGCAAATCAATAATGACACAATGAGTTTAAAACATATTCAATTATGCGGAAACTAATCAAATATTGCCTATGAAGAAACAATATTGAATATACCACAAGAACTTGTATATTGATCACTTGAATCTGCCTAGGTTACAGATTACAAACTATTGATTACTATTTTATCTTATGTTTTGTGTAGATCTATATCTTCTAAATATGTCTATTGGTTCCTTTTATAAACTAAGGAAAACCCTAATGGGCACTTTACACAAAAAAACTCTCGATATAAAGATAATGCATATCCTTTCCTAAGATTTCTACATGCATATATCTTTAACTCTAACGTATATTTAACTCTAACTAATTTCTGCGTAAGCAGACTTAACTATTACATAAGTAGTATTAACTATTTAACACTACCAGTACTAACTACGATAACCCTTCTACCAGTTCTAACTATGTAACGAGCAGAACTAACTACAAAACACTAACAAAATTAAATCTGTTATACAAAATTCCTAACAATGTCTGCTTCAGGGGGTCACCAAAAAGGCATGAAAAAAAGAGGAGGAAGTACACAGTACACACAAAAGGAGCATAACGAGAAGACAACACGGGTTGATAGAGACTTATCATGAAAAGCAAACAAAGAAAAGTCAGAGTCCAATGATCTAGAACTCAAAAAGAGACAAAACTGGACAATGAAGATACATCAAAAATGTTCTGGTGGGCCTAATGAGAATAACTCAAATGGGCCAATATTTCAAGAGTCGGTTGGGCCTGTTGATGACACCGATCCAGACTCTAACTTTGTGGAGAAGTACCAGTCAAAGATAAAGGAACATTTGAGTACCAAGGTCAAGGGTTTCTCAATAAACAAAACCTACTGCAACTTCAAAGCAAAATCAAAATCAAAATCAAAATCATCTTCAAAAGGTAGTAAAAACATGACCAAAGGTGCAGTGTTTAGCTCGAGAACCGTTAATGTCGTGCAATGTTTTTTTTAACGGCGAAATTTTATTAGAACACTAGCAATAAGCTAGAAAAACAATTACATAGAAATAAGAGAGGGGTTCTTAAGCCAATCTATCCAGCCAAAATTAGAACTACATCTAGAACTACACCAAGTGAAAGAGCGGGTCACAATGTCGTCCAAAATGGGAGAATGGAACCAAAGATAGAGCAATTACGGAAGTTCCAAATCGACCACCAAATAACATAAAAACTCCTTCTAAAAGCAACCCACCATGAAGCAATATAGTTGTAAATAACTTTCACCATAGGACAACCAAAGAAGATGTGGCTAGTAGTTTCGGACGAAGCGTTACAAGAAGGACATAAGATAGAGTCAAGATCCAAACCTCTACAAGAAAGGTTGAAGCGCGTGAGAAGATTGTTCATTTTGACTATCCAAGCAAGGATATTTATTTTTTTCGGAACAACCTTGATCCAACGAGTTTTAGAAGCAGCCACCATGAGAGTAATGTCGTGCAATGTTTGCCTTTCAAAAAAAAAATTAGCATCTCATATATGTTCAAAAAAAATTAGCATCTCATATATTAATTATCTAGAATGATGGTACGATTGAAAATATATAGTAAATAGTAGTGATAGAAGTTGTAAGCAATAATCATGAGCCGTGTTTTTTGATAACGTAGTTATAGTTGAAATCATAATGTGTAAAAAAACTCTTAAATATTCAACGCTCTTTAATGAAAACGTTGTAAAATGAACATCCCGAGAAAAATTAAAGCTATCTGTTATTTGTTAAACAAACATTAAAAATCACAACACTCAGCCGCTTACAGTAGCTAAATACTTCATCTCAAACACACCCTCTGTAGTCGCATGCTACAATACCAGTCACAAAAATGGGGTAACATGACACGAAATATGACAATGAGAAGTCTAGAAAAAATTATAAAATTATTTGTTTGGTTGTTATCGACGAAAACGCACACCTAATTAATTTATGTTTTTAACGAACACTACCAATAAAAGTCGGTAACTCATCATTTTCTCTATAATGCATCTCTTAGACTTTCTCATCTCATTATACTATTTTTGTAATTTGCCATCCTATACAAATAGGTAAATTTATAGTCGAATATGTATAAAAAAAGTTCCTAGTTCATATAACCAAACCTTTTATGGCAACTTGTCAATATAACAGGTTGTCGGTAGAACTTGTTTGTAATCTAGCAAGCTCTTCGGTGCTTGCGATGTTCATGATTTGTTATGTCACTTCGCTATGCATCATCATATGTCTATACATGACTCGGGTACTGTGTTTGTTCTAACTCATAGCATCTAAAAAAAGTTGAAAATTTTGTGTGCAGCTTTTCAGGATTAAAGCAATAGATTGAAGAATGGTTGAAAATTCAAAAGCTCAATATTGATCGACCTGCTATTCAAAATGAGAATGGATGAAAAATACAGTAATAGGTTGAGAGGATATTGATGCATTGCAGTACAAATGTTAATGATGAGTTAAAAATATTCACATATTTTTTGAGAATATGTTATGCATGGAGGCTGCTTTTACTTGCCATTATATATGATCCTTCTTGTTGTATTGAAATGGTTGTATTCTATAGGTAATTTCACTAAAGAAATACATTAAAGTTTGTTTATTAACAGTGAGTGTCTTTATAAGAAGACATAAATGTCTTTATTACCAAAGAGAGTGTCTTTATCATACTGGTCCATATCCATATTAATCAAAATGATATTATAAAACGGCTTCCTCAAAATAAGAGGTTCGTGTGTTAACCCTTTAAATATTAAGATCATGTGAAATAGAATTTATATGTTGTATACATGATATTAAGATTGATAGTTGAAGCTCCAAAAGAAAATAATCATTTATTACTATCTTATAATGTATTGTAGGACATTTATTTTTGGAAAGGCTTTAAAATTTAAGACTTTAAACTTGTTTTGTTTATGAAGAAAATATTTTTAATCTATATTAAGATAAAGATTTGCAATCTAATCATCTATCTCAATTTTAAGAAATCACATTCTAAAAGGACATGTGTTTACTTCTTAATTAAAAAACCATATTTATTTTTCAATTGATATTTGTTATATATTTATATTTTTATGATCTAAATTCCCCATAATTTAATCTAAAATTTGTTGCACTTTTAATTCAACATCTATTTTATATATTCTTATAAATTTTGTTTTTTTTTTTAATTTTAGTAAGTTTTATTTAATTTTGATTCAATTTTTACAACTTAAAACCTGAATTTGAATACAAGCTTATGATAGGTAAGATTATAACATTTGTTCGCCACACAAAAAGTCACCGGGTACCTGCGCCACATACCAGGGTACCATGGTAGTTATATAAACACAATTATGAAAAGGGTATTGTTCATCTACAATAAAACTCACTTTCATAAAAGACACAATTAGTCCTTGCAGTTAAATGTAACTAACCAAAATTGTTCGGTCGTCGAATTATCACTGTTTGTGTAACGAAAACTACACGAACATACCGATTTAAGTAGCATCCCAGTTAAATTTACTTACAATATTGCAATTCATCCTTGTATTTAAATGCTATTGCAGAAACAATCCTTCGGTAGAAAATGTGACTATTTTTGTGTAACACGAACATGAGTTTAAGGTACCTACCAATTTCAAGTAGCGGTCCTTAAGTTAGATTAAGTGATTGTGTTTGTATAAAAATATAACATACATAGGCCATTTTTAGCTTTCTCACTTTATAAAGAACATTCTAAATTATAGACTGTATAAAAACGTTCATAATTAAAAGACGTTATAAGTCATGACTATATATGATGCTGGGAGAAGTTAGGGACCGAATGCAGGGTCGCCGCTAGGATATGTTATCGACGAATATATAAAGAATCCCTACAAATAGACAACGATTATGTCTTTTGAGAACCTTTTTCATGTTTCAACAAACCGGCTCAAAAGATACCATTGTGGATGAACTTAATGCTCTTTCCACGCTCTTGGCAGATCATCAATCCTTTGGGTTAGGACAACCATTTCAGCTTTAAGTCCCTTGTATTTTCCTTTGTAGTCTTTTTGATAGTTACCAGTGTTATGGGAAGATGTTTGGTTGATGGGTGGTGTTTATGAATTGAATTTGTTGAATGAGTTGTTTGAGGATAGATAGGATGGAGTGGATGTTTTGTTTGAAGGGTCGTCCTTTTGAAAATGGCTAGTTTTCCCACAAGCAAAACAAGTTTCTTTAGTTTTGTCTATGGGTTTCCTACCAGATCCAACCCTCCTTGATCTTTTATAGAATCTTTTTTGATTTTCAAGCAGAGCTCTTTCATGATACTCAGCGTTCAAGTCAGCTATAAATTCATTGCTGGTCCTCTGATCTTCTTCAACATCTGAGTCACTATCCTAAAATTGTATGTTAGAAATCAAGGCTTTTGAGCTTGAGGCCTGAATTGAAAGTCTTTGTGTTTCTGACTCATAGATTTGATCAATCAGACCTTCCTCATAATTATACTTGCCATATATTATTTGCCCTCTGAGTTTGATTCATGCTCAGCCATTTTCTTGGCAGGCTATTAACATATGTGGCATTGACTTCTGCTTGAGGAATGGTAACACCATTATTGTCAAGGTCATTTAACAAACATTTTAGCCTTGTGAACGTTCCCATTACTTTTTCACCCTCAAGTGATTTAAAAGCATTGAACTTAAGTCTCAAGGCTGCAATCTTGGTATCTCTTGTATCAGATGGTCCCTCATGAGCTAAGATGAGATCATTCCACATTTCTTTAGCAGTTTTGCACTTAATGATAGATTTCATAACATCATTTGGTAAACAAGATATAATGATACTTTTTAATCGTTTATATTCATTAGCTTGACGACTCTCAGCATTTGACCATTGATTTTGACGTTTGGATAAAGGATTTTCAGTAGTGGACAAACTTGACATAGGAACAAATGGTCCATCTTCTAGAGTTTTTAGAATGTATGGTTCAAGTCCATCAAAGAATACCAGGAACCTAACTTTCCAACTCGTGAAATCCTCTTTGTCAAAAGCAGGAACATTTGTGACATGAGACCCTCCTCTTGAATCAAGAAGTTAAGGGAGGTTCTCATCAACAACACTTTGAGCTACATTTGTTGTAGTTATGGTGTTGATAGTGTCAGTAGTTACAGGCATCGTGTCAATCCTATTAACATTAGGGCCACTCGTATTGCCAGAATTTGCACCAAAGGGTGGTGGGATAGGTGGTATAGTTCCAGACATGATTGGATCTTGATTTAAAACAAAGAACAGTTTCTAAAGGTTTTATAAATCAACACTGCTTCAATACCAATTGAAAGTCACAAATAACACGTCTATTAGGAATATAACACTTATCTAATATAAACAACACAAGTAATAACTTTTCAATCATGTAATGCTTTACTGATTAAGAATCAAAGTATTACAATGTGCTATGGATCACACAAGTTGAATGACAATGTGTGGTTACCCTTTGAACAAGTAAACTTGATAAAGTATCAAGTTTACAAGCGAACTTAACTACCCAACAGATAAATCAGAGGTCTACAGTGTAAGTTCGACAAAGGAGTAAATGCCTATAATAACAACAACAATAAAAGCGATAGCATTTACTCATTACAACATTCTCTACTTATACTAATACTAGGTTGTTTCCTTAGTGGGGTTAGTTGCAACGTGTCAAGAATCTAGTGGACGAGGTACGAGGAATTTAATGTATGTCCATTCTTGGAAACAACTCGCCTAAACTTTAGAGAATGGTTCTGCCAACTGTTCACTACTTTTGCCAACTATGTACTAGGTACAAGCTTTAACTTAAATCAATGTTTATCCTGCCATAAACAATTGATTAAGTTTCCAGCCTTTATCAAAGAACAATCTTTAAGCTCAACTTGTTCTTCTTCAAAGGGTAACAAGATAGTCAGAGTATTGCCACCTCCGACTCTCCTTAGAACTTCAGCGTATTCCTTCTACATACTAGCTGATATCCATCTCAGCTGACGAGTATGTCTTCAAGTGATCTAAGGTATTGAATAAACAAATGCTTAATGCAATTTATGATCAAAGAAATTTTAATCAACCTCACACTTTTAAAAAATGTAGTGAACATTTTTATAAACATTACAAAACATTTTCTACAATTAAAAGAAATATTTTATTCAAAATAAACATTTGAAATTCAAATATTCAAACCTAAAAACGGCTAGAAAGTTCCAAAATATTTCCCTTACACAAAAGGACAAACTAGGGAACGCCTAGTCTAGGGATGCCTCCTTAAATACACGTGCGGCCCCCCTTAACTTTACGGGACCGCTCACCTATTAAAAGGACCGCCAAAGGTAGAACGCTCCTCCCTAATGTCCTATAACTACTGGACTATTCCCCACTATTTTCTCGCCTTTTGCACTCATTCTTTCAAATCAAAAACATCCCACACATCTCATTAAAATCCTTTGATCATTTAATCATAAAGCTTTGTTTCCATGTGATCCAAGCTCAATTCCTCAAGTGCAAAAGAAGAATACTTCTATCATCAAGTGAAGAAATATTACACCTCGAAGTTTATTGCAATCGTTAGTTGCATCCATATTATAACTTGTAAATCCTTTGAAAACTCTATGTAAGTGTGTAGATATAGATCTTGGTGATTGTTTAAGTATAAGTTGAATCTTAGTGATTCATCCAATAGATGTGATAGTTAGGTGTGAAAGTAGAAGTGAAGTAGTGAAAGTAGTGTGGAGAAGAATATCTAAGGCGAGAAAAGTTGTAATAGTTGTGAAGTTGTGTTTGAAGCGTAAAAGTAGTGAAGAAGTTGTTGAATCGTGATAGATTGGGTCTAGCAAAGATAGAACTCGACATCTAGCTAGCGTCGGCAAATTGACATAAGCAAAGTGTGTACGGTTTTTCTCCGCCATAAGAGAGTTTGTTGACATAGTGAAGAAAACTCTCGATTAGGTGGCACGGTGGATGGAAGAAGTGGCGACGAGGTGCTTCCGTAACCTGAACCCCTAAAATCCTTGAGTTGTGGTTTGATTCTTTCTAACTTTATCCTATTATTTCTTTATTTGTTCTTACTTATTTAAATTATTCATATTGTGCAAGTAATTGAATTCCCAAAAAAGTCGAATCTAAGTTTTTATAAACAAACATAAACATTAAATTAAAAAGCGATAAACTATTCAACCCCCCTTCTAGTTTTTCACAATTGGTATCAAGAGTCGGGTCAAACAAGAATTTTAAAACTTGAATCGATCTATGGAATAAAAAAAATATATAGAAGGGCAATCTATGCAAAGACTACCACTATTTGAAAGTGATGGATTTATTTATTGGAAAAAGATATTCGAAACTTATGTGAAGTCAAAAGATCTAGATCTTTATCATGTTATTACTGATGGTGATTTTCCTCCTATTCAAAATAATCTCGAAATTAAAAAGGATGAAATTGTACCTTTTCATAAACAAAACGATGATTTTAAAAAGAAACTTGCTAAAAATAATGAAGTTAAAATGGTAATTTATAATGTTTTACCACGTAAAGAATATGAAAGAATTTGTATGTGTCAAACCGCAAAAGAAATTTGGGATACTTTGTTAATCGCTCATCAATTAAATCAAGTCAAGGCAAACAAAATAGATCTTCTTGTTCAACAATATGAATAATTCATGATTCTGGAAGAGGAATCAATAGATAATGTATTTGCTAAATTTAACACTATTATTACTAGTCTAAAAGCACTTGATGAAAGTTTTTCTAGCAAGAATTGTGTTAGGAAATTTCTTAGGGCATTACATACTAAATGGCGCACAAAAGTCATGGCAATTGAAGAATCAAAGAATCTAACAACTCTATCATTCGACGAACTCATTGGAAATTTGAAGGTTTATGAAGAAGTAATTAAGAAAGATTCTGAAACCATCAAAAGCAAAAGAGAACAAAGTAGATCTATTGCCTTGAAAGCTAGAAAGGAATCTAGTGATGATGATAGCTCAACCTCCGATAGTGAAGATGAAGAATACGACATAGCCGTAAGAGACTTTAAGAAATTCTTCAAAAGACGAGGGCGATTCGTAAGACAACCACATGAAGAAAGAAAATCATTCCAAAGAAATAAAGATGACAAAAATGGCAAAGGCGAAAAAAATGCTTTAAGTGTGGAGATCCAAATCATCTCATCGGAGAATGTCCGAAACTATCAAAATATCAAAATCAAAAGACGTTTGTTGGAGGATCTTGGAGTGGTAGCGACGAAGATGAAGAGGAGAAGACAAAGGACGAAAAGTGTCTTATGGCTAAAGCTTCCAATGAGGTACTTCCGAAACCGAAAACTTTAGTGATAACCCACTCATTAGACAAAAATGACTTTGATAGGAATATAGTGAGACTATGCAAAATAGGACGAAAATTCATGCTAAAAATAAAACTCTAAAACAACTAAATAGAATTAGAGAATGAAGCACTAGAAATTAAAAGCTAAATTAACTAGGTTATAAAAAGGTAAGGAAAGTAAATGAAGAAATGCAAAAATATGTAATACATAAAGTTTGAAATTGAGAACTTAGAAAGAAATATCTAGGGCTAACTAATCAAATAAATGAAGTAGTCCACCTCACTTAAGAAAATAATAAATTTCTTCAAAACCTTCTGAAGAAAAATTCCGGTTTAGGGATTTAAATTTAAACCAAAGAGGTCACCTAGCTAAACCAAACAATAAATTTTTGTAATGAGCTCAAAAAGTCAAGGTCGAAAGAAAAATTGGATAGAATCAAAACCCCAAACTGGAAACTCAAAACCAAATTTTATACTCATAACAATACTAAAATTCAATTGCAAGTGATGATGGAGTTAAAACGTTATATACAAACCTCCTTAAAACCCGGGGACGGAAATACAAAGCGCCACAATGAGGTCTAAAACACTCCTCCGAGAAGAAAAAAAAACACTCACAAATCCACGTTCCAAAACACCTCAACCTAAGAGAGACCAGGAAAGACCAAATTATCTCTAACACCAACCACACAATGTGGCATCCATCCACATCGAATCAAAACCAACTTTACTCAATGATTAAATGATGTTCACCCGTGCAATGTGCACAAATCACCAAATCAAAATCATTGTTCAGGAAAACAATCACTCATCGGACCCATGAAACGTGGGGACCAAATGGCTAGATCGAACATATCTTTCGAGGTTCATCAATCAACAGAGCATCCTATTGGCATTCTCGTCAAATAAATTGAAGAACACGTTCATATAGGAAATTCATAAATCCGCATCCTTCAAGCTTAGATACCTTAGAAGATTATATAAAAGATAAATCTTAGAAGCTAAGGGTACTTCTTCACCACTAATAACGAAAATAATAGAATAAGTATTTGATATACTTAATAAATATTATAGTTAGTAAATATGGTAGTCACAATAAACAGTCCATTTGTAGTGCATATCTAAGATTTTTAAAAGGAATTTGTTCAATAGGAACATTCATTACATCACATTGATTATACCCTTAACCAAACCACAAAACTGAACAACATATATGGCCACGAACACACGAAGACTCATACAAGGTGAGATGAGAGTATAATAATATAACCAAAGAATTATGATTAGGTATATATTGCATCTCGGAAAAGTCATAAAACCGCTATGGATGAAACAAACTCCTTCACCACCAACCCGTCGACGTTCGCCTCAACTAAAACTTACTTCTATTCAAAAACGCCTATTTGAAGGTGTCAACTCCATTCCTATCTCTCATCTACCACAATATCCCTACAGACTTTATTCCCATACAAAACTATCAATTAATTTTTTTTTTGGTTCGAAAAGAAATTAAATTCATCGTATTCCGCAAGGAGTCTTTACCAATCATCTTGATGTAATTGACATCATGATTATCTCGTTCGAAATAGCAAATAAACTTGTTAATTACAAACAATGAGTTAATTAAAAATTGTCAAAATTTCATTCTCAACAAAAACTCTCTCAAAACACAAAGAATTAATATTTTCACTGGTCGCGACCCCTCTTTAAAATTAAGGGGACCCGGCCGATTAAAAAGGGTGGGGCCCTTAAATATTAAGGGGACCGCCTATCTGTGAATCCAAACACCCTCCGTGCAACAAATAAAAATACCAAAACATAACTTTTCTCTCATCCCACTTTTTCCTAACCTGCTTTGAACGAAACCACCATCACCAAAACTTTTAAAATCAAACCTTCAAATCACCAAATCAACCACCATTCCGCAAGGGGAATTATTTAACAATTTCAATCAACAACATTCAATGTAAGATTTTTTTCAAACATTCTTTTGTTGATTACATCTAATTTTGTTCTTAAACAAAATTGGGTTTTTAAATAATTTTAGTACTATTTCTTAGTTTTTTGATCTAGTAATACATAACTAACAATGATACACGTAGTCATACGAGTACAAACACACCTTTGATTATGATTGAATCCATACATAACACTTCTTGAGTCAAAAAATTTATACATATATATATGGCCGAATTTTGACACACACACACACACACACACACACACACACAAACACACACACACACACACACACACACACACACAAATATATATATATATATATATATATATATATATATATATATATATATATATATATATATATATATATATATATATATATATATATATAACTTATACATTGTTGATTAATGCCAAAAACATGTTAAAAACAATCAAGGATTGATTATCTAAACATATACACATTTTTCAAATTAATGAGTAAAATTTTATAAAAATAAAAATTTTTCAAATCAATGAGTAAAATTTTATAAAAATAAAGAAGTGTTTGGTTCATCTCCTAGGATGATTGTTTAGAGTCGAGATGGTCATCACTACATTTTTATCACGTATATAAACACATAACAAACTAGTGTGAGTCATCAAATTATATAATTCATTTATATTTTGACATATTGGACAAGATTTCTACCCATAAGGGAGCGTTTGGCTTATCACAAATTAATAAGAATTTTTGAGTCAAAATAAGTACTTTACTAGTGATGAGCCAATTGCAAACAAACTCACATGAATTGACGAAATATAAAATCTAATGTATACATTTGTCAATACTTAAAGTTGAGTTAAAAATAAACTAAAGAACATAAAAATTACTTCTTAGGTTTTTATTTTTTAGAGTCGAAGTGATTTTGGTCCCACATATAGTATTTTTCTTACAAACTCTTTTTATTTTTGCAATTTTTTTAACATTGTTGTTGACTTGTTTAGGTGTCAAAAATGTCAAAAGCGACTACCACCGATGTATCTCTCACTAAATCTTACATCCCAAAAGTATCTAAAATTCCTGGCATCTCCCCTACTATTGCCCAATTCTACAAACCTATGGAAAACCGCAACATTCACAAAGGTCATGTTGTTGATCAAGCCTACTACAAATCCAACAATATTGAGCGTTTCTTTACTAACATTTGCTTCAATTGTCTCTTTCAAATCAACGAACCGATTATTCTGAGATTTATTCTAGACCTATATAGTCAAGTCACGGTACAAACCGATGACTATGGCTATCTTGTCATCTCTTTTATGATTCTGTCACAGCTCATGAATTTCCGTTCAGTATCATAACCGTTTTCCGTCTAATAATTTAAATTTTTATAAGTTTCGTATAACTTTTACGCGTAACCGGGAAGTTGTCCCGTTAATATCTGAGAATCATTTTCGGGAGCGAACCATATTGTATTTTATCATAGTCTTTCGTTAGTGAACGCCTATTTACATTTTTAAGCAATAAATAAAATTTCATAATTTTCCATGAAGTCGTTATGCGTTTTTAATATTTGCGTATCCCGAATATACAAGTAACATTTGATGTGCATACATGCTTGAAAATTATTTCAATATCTAGCACTAGTGATCCTAAAATAGTTGAGACCATTTTGGTCCCCCCCTGTGGCTCTTATGCACGTCCAAACCAACAACTAGCAACATTGGGATGCCATTTTCATATTTGAATTCACTAGGCAATCATCCAACAAAATGGGAAAAGGACTAGTACTAGGAATCATGTGATAGGAGGATCATTTTGGTCCCCTCCTCCTTTATTACTTCTTGCCGTGACCACCACACATACACACACACTTTTGGTGTGTGAAATTCTCCTTAAAATACATTGTTGCTTTTTATTTCTTGCATACCTTTCACATATACAAGTTTCACTCTCTCTTTTGCTCCTTGTCTCTCTAAAACACACGGCACAAACATAAATACATACAAAACCATACATTTTTCACTTTCAATTATTTACATTTGAAGACAAGTTAAAGGTTTGATCATTTAAGATCATTCAGGTATAAAATAAACAACATTTGGGCTGTTCTCGATCTTTGTTCATCTCTAAAAATCATTTTACTTTGTAAGTCTCCAAATCCTCAAATAACTTGTACTTTTCTACTCTTCTTGACACATAAACCTTTGTTGTAC